>UFQX01000679.1:233511-250688 GCA_900497675.1 Arapaima gigas
GGGGGGGGGGGGGGGGGGGGGGGGGGGGGGGGGGGGGGGGGGGGGGGGGGGGGGGTTGGTGTGTTATTTAGGAAGGGAAGAGATTTTGTGGCGCGGAGGAGGAAATATCAAGAACCATTTGCGCATTCCAGATCAGTGCAATACGCCATTGTTTTTTAAGTCTACACAAGGCTTGACAGATTATTGAATTCAGTGTGAGCCTCAGACCTTCTCTCTCTCTTGGGGGGGTTAAATTTGGGGGCTTTGTGGTATATTGTACAGCACCAATTTTTGTTTTGCACCCTTAGCGGCAATATCGATTGTAATATTGTAATATTGTATAAATATGTCTGAAGGACCGAGGGAAAAAATGGATCAGCAAGAATGCATTATAAAGAACGCATTATGTATAGAGCTATTTCTATATGGACAGGGTGGTGGACTCACACAGATTAGATCTTAAATGTTGTGTGTGGGCTGCAGAACAGATTAGATTCGCCCGCATGGCTGGTGTTGGGAATGAAACCACCTATCACCATCTGCCTCCTTCACACACAAATGGCTTCCCTGGACAAGCACGGTTCTGAAACACCCCGGATTAAAGAAGTAAGCGCCACCTGGTCCCCAAACCGATGACCCAGAATTAGTTGGAAAGGAGGCAAACCAACCTGCAGTCTTCTCACACCAAAAAGATAAACATTTCAGTCGGCACCGTACAAACGTTCAGCTGCGTAGATATGAAGACAAAACGGAAACTCCAGAGAACACGGCACACTTGGAAATGAACATCAGAAGCCTTCAAATTGGTGGGCTATATAGGCTACAGCTATGACTGGATTTATTTCCAGATTTGTTTGGTGTAGCGCTACCACTTTTTTGAAAAACTCAGTTGCAGCCTGCAATCTATATGTCGTACCAGCCAAGTCATATCACACCAGCTAACCGAGTGGCAAAGTCTCTCGCTGTCATAGAGGGAAAAGGGCTGAAAGACAATGAATACAGATCATTCCAGCCCGAATGGACCGATCAGTTTGGCTTTGTTGAGCAATCAGGGTTTGCATTATGTCTCATCTGCCACGAACTCACCTCTTATTTGAAACAATCTAACGTGAAAAGGCATTTTGAGACACTCCAATCAACGTTGCATCAAAATGTCCCAACGGAGGAAAAAAGCTTGGGCCGAAGATGGAGTGGAACGTGCAAGCTGGTAGCAACTAGTTGCCTTCACCTCAGACCGACTTGTTTCGTTCAGGTCACGTTCTGCAGGCTTTCGCAGACGCCCTGTTGCTCAGATTCATAAGCTAAGTGTTTTCCCTGGTATCTCTGAGATTTAGCTGCTAAACTCAAAGTGACACGCTGGTGGGCGTCTAAGTCCAGCACTTTGAATTCCACCTTGAAGGGCTTGCTCGTCGGCAGGCAGAGCTGAGGTCGTGTCACAGGTGGATGGAAACAAGAAAAAAAAAACCCCAGCGAGAAGACAATCTCTTGGAAAACTTGGAGCAAACTTCCTCCTCCTGCTTTCAGCACACTGGAACATGTCAGTGTTGCTGTCTGGTCAGCTCAACACATACATACGAACAACCCTTTCCACATCTCAGCAACATCCAAAACAACGTGGGCTGTAAACGGTGGAGAGCCTGAGTGCTGCGTGAAACTGAGCATCACCAACTCAGACTGTAATGGAATCAGCAAATCGGTGCAGAAAAACCAGTTGCCTAGTAATTCGCGATGCTATAACATTTTATATATTTTGCATAAATTTACATGTTGATATGATATAAGTGAGGACCATGTGACAAGTTAGCTTGTGTTTTTGGGCAGTTTCTCTTTACAACCAACCAGAAATCAGCACAAAAACTAAATGTATAATATTATCTGTAGCTCTCTTGTAAATTTCTTTTTAAATATTTCTAAAAGTTTGAGAAAAGGTTTTAAACTCCTGCTCTAGAACACGTCTCGGCTGCCGCTTCCAAGGTGACGTGACTGATAAACTCTGTGACAGTATTAGACCTCGAGTGTCCTCACTTTGTCTGTGGGAACAACAGGGTGTGAAGTGCCACACTTGTATTTTCTGTGGGAAAACCTTTCATTGCGAATAAAACGCTCTCTAATAACTTAATTCAAACAGTCTAAACAAATTCAAAAGAGTTGCTTTGCAGTCTTGCCCTCAGCACCACTAAATAATTCAAAGTTCAAGGTTCACTTTATTGTCATTCTGCACTTATACAGATGTGCAAGGACTGAAAGGCAGCTTCTCCAGACAATGGTGCACAATTCTCTACACAAACAGCATGATGACATAATAAATTGATAAATTGAGGTAGCTGGGGGGGGGGGATATAGAGACAAGAAGCTAGTAAATAGATATGAAGAAGAGAATGAAGAAGAAAATCAGTTTTTTTTCTAAATTAAGGGATTTTGGTAAATTATGGTTCTCACATTTACATCGAAGGATTAAATATCTTTATGTGTTCTTAATTTTACACGGTTTAAACTTTTTACAGAAAAATTCCGGATACTTTATTTGACCCGAGTCTCCAGGGCCTGAACGCTGTAATCCTGTCCGCACAGTTTTTACATAAATACGGGAATACGAAAAACTGACATGGCTTGAATCTAATTAAAACACCTGCAGAACGTTCCCCCAGCCTCCACGTCATACCACTGTCAAAGAAATGAGGGAAATGACAGGTCACCTACTCGCCGCCCTCGGTGACACCGCACAGCAGGTTCTCATTGGCCACTCAATACCATCCTCTACTCCACACCGCTTAGAGCCACAGGGAAGCCATTGCAATGCCACAGTAACCATAGCAACATGCACAGGCTCCTCTGCAGCGTGCGCCTCCGGGAGATGCGCAGCCCCTCACTTTTGCACCCAAGCGAAACATGTTGGGCTGCAGGTGGCGTAGTTGTTAAAGAGACCTGTTTGTAGGTTGCAGGCCGCAATTGTGAACCATTTCCCTTTGTCACTTAATATGTGTGACAGCTGCACGACACGTATATAGGTCTGCATCGGCGCAAACCACCGACTGTGTGAACAGCACCACGCCACTAATAGGTGCTCCCACACAAACTCCAGGCACTTGTGAAGCCCCCAGAGTCTTAACTATTCTGAGCAAAGTGCTGCAGGGGCTCTGACATGCAAGTGCATGTGATTAATGTTTTAATCATTCCGGGGTGTAAAATCAGGAGATTACACTGGAGTTACAGCATTCTGGAAGTGGCTGTGCTATGGCAGTATAGCCAGTGACACCGCTGCTATCGCTGGTCTGGCACGAACAAATGTCCAACAAGGATGGAGACGTCAGCAGCTGCTGACGGCCGAAGGGCCGAGCGGTAGAAACAATGGCACATTTTTCCGTGGCTCAACTAAGACGTTAAAACAGACCTTGCCTACACCTGAGCTTCATCGGTGCTCCTGCTACGAAAACACTGCACTTCAGAGTGGCGTGAGCAGCCAGTCAGGGCACATCTGCGGAGGCACAGATGAAGCCTGAAATTCCGTCTGAAAATCTGCAGCAGCTCTGTTTTGTGTGATCCTTCACTGGCAAGATCGCGTGTACCTACAGCCGTGCCTTTTTGGTACACGCGAGTATAGCGACGGGCGGCACGGCAGCACAGCAGGTGCTCTGGTTTCCTCCCACAGTACAAAGACACGCTTTGGGCTAGTTGTTCACTCTAAATTGCCCATTGTGCGTGCGTGTAATTTTGTGCGGGTGTGTGAGACCACTCCGCAATGGTCTGGCGGCCTATCCGGGCTATAGTTTCATAGCATCCTTTGATTCTGGGACAGGGTCTGAAAAACTGTGACCTGGATACAGAGGTTAAAAATAGTGGTTGGATGAACACAGCTGAAGATTTCAATTTCCCGTTGTACAATTTTGACTTAATTTATATACCATTTTACAGTTGTTTAAACAGCTTTGCATACCGCTTGCTTCTGTGTTGAACAAGTTGAAGTGCTTGAAGTAAATGCTCATGGTTGTCAGCTCGCTCTCCCTGGATGCACGCACTGCGTGTCTGGGGAGAGAAGTGGCAGCGAGCCCGTGTGTGCTGTAAGACAGCAATCCACTGGAATTGCTCATTGCCAGTACGAATCCTTCTAATGCTCAATCATCAAAATGTAAGAAAATAAATTTTAACTGCTCATGTACTGATCTTAATGCCATGTTGTCAAATCCACAGCGAACAGAATCCCAATGAGAATAACCTTTATCCTGCACATGGTCAACATTTTTCAAGCTCAGCCTTTCAAAAACACATGGAAAAGGGCAGTGCGGTAGACCCCCCTGGGAGGGGGGGGCAAGGAGGGTGTATTATAAATGGGGCCCATCTGCTAGTCCATATGAAATGTGAGGGATGATTGATTTATGTCAAAAGGATACAGAAAAAGATGTAAAATATTCAATTTACATACACTGCCGTTTCTGTGAGAATATTGTTTTTTTTTTCATATCTGTCGCCATCATTACAAGAGTTACACTGTCAAGGAAAAAAAAATTGTACTTATCTCTGATGTACTGACTCAAAGATTAAATAAAAATGTAGAAAGTCAGCACTCAGCACCCTAATGAAAGTTAATGCAGGCAAAGCATTTGCTCTTCTTTGTCTTGCTGTTTGTGCCTTTTGATGAAGATGAAAGGAGTGGACCTATACATTTATTAATACCCCAGAACATCCCAGGATGATCTGCATTTCAAACCCAATAGGAGCACAGACTTTTGGAAGTATTTGCATTTTAATAGCAACTATTAAAAGAATGAATGTGCAATTAAAAGGAAATGCCTTAGGTGTGACACGCTGTATCCATCATTATTCTGCATACATACAGGCAGACGCACAAGCGTACGCGTGCACACACGTACCCACACACATCACACACAGTCCAGCAAGCCAGCATAAGAGGGGCTAACAGGGAACAGTGATACTGAGAAAGAGAAACAAAATCGCAAAAAATACTTCATATCATATTATTGTATCGTTATTATTATCATTATTATTATTATTATTAGTAGTAGTAGTAGTATCGTTAGCATTAGTAGTATACTAACTACTGCCAAAAATAATAGGAATAATAACTACCTGAGTTCTGCAACACTCTCTGGGTCAGATAGTGGGAAGGTAAATATATCACTAAACTATATTAATCTTAAAGTGGTTGGATACAGTATTGTTAGGGCTGAAAAATAATAAAATATATTCCAAAAACTGCTAACTTAACTACCCTTATGCCAGTAAAGTGTCTATTGTTGTGTGTACAAGATGAATAACTACCTGTTGGCAGTTTGGGTTCTTCTTTGTGTGTGTGTGTGTGTGTGTGTGTGTGTGAGAGAGAAAGAGAGAGAGAGAGAAGCAGCCTGTTTGTCTTCATTTTGAAAAATTAGCTGGGAATTGCATAGAAGTATGTATCACTAATGTGTGTACTGCTGAGTGTGCATGTTTGACTATGCAAAAACCTCACTTAGAATGGGAAGTACCTGTGTGCCATATTTCAAGTCTGTGGCTTGAAAAAAACAGCTTCGCACGAAGAACAAACAAACAGACAAACAGATATTGAGCTTTACAGATACAGCAATAAATGGCAGGCAAAAGGCAATACTCCAGGGTACTCCAGGTTTCTGTCAGCATTGTACAAAAGGCATCCTAAGTTCATAATATTTTAGAACAGAGTTCAGTCAAAGCTGTATTTATTTATTTATTTAGTTTCTAAATATTTGCTCCTATTCAGTGTAGTTTGTAAATGCCAGAAAAGCATCTCATTCAAGCGCTGTCCTTCCTGATATGTGAACATGCAGGTTATTCATTAGAAAAAGCTGACGCAGCTCAGTTTTTTTTTCTTGTACCACTTTAGATCTTCCATGGTGGCAAATTCCTGATTTTCCTGTACATTCTCTTCTCCTTAATTTTCAGTCCCTCATAAACTGAAACATATTCAGGAATTCTTAAGTGAGCTTTTTTTTTACCAGAACTGTCCTTCTTAATGGGTGTGGGCAACAAAAGGTGCTCAGGCTACATCTGAGTCTGAGGTGCAAAGTGACAAACAAATGTCTGACCAGGACACATCTGACCAGTGGTAACACTGGAGCACTCTGACATTGACTGACTGACAAAAGCCCCCTTCTTAGGAAGAAAGAGTGGACAACATACATAAATGTCAAGGAGAAAAAACCCCAGATAAGGGACAAGCAGGTGCACTGATTCATGGCTTTAAAAATCAATTGAAGTATGCTAATCTATAACCTCAGAGAACTGAATCTGACACACAAGGATTGATCAACATCAATCACCTTGATTTTCCGCTGCAACCGTGGTGGGTGTGGGAGAAATGGATGGATCTGCTCCTTACTGTGCCATCAACACAGGTCTTGCACCAGGACAGGTCAGTGCTAAAGGGGTCCCACACGTCCCCAAACCCTCCAAAGTGTCACACAAATGCACCTATCACTTCTCATTGTTCCCCTACATCAGAATGTCACTCTTACATCTACTGGATCACAAAGAGGTTTGGTAACAAAGACTGGATTACAGCCTAATCTCACCTCATGTTCTGCATGTGACTCATTGAGTTCACTGAGGTTACAGGTGAGGAAGAGGAAACACCTTTGAACTTGATGGCTGCACTTGAACAATTCAAATGTCTCTTGGTCACAGATGTGACATGTAGCTTGGTCAAGTCTGTAGTAAGCTTTCTCCAAGTAGAAGCAGACACTTATTCACGGGCCATTTATCTGACACTTGATTATATAAGGGTCAAAAAGTGAATAGAAATCCAACTGTTTCGTTCCATTAAAATCGAGACCAGACTACTTCACGATGGCTTGTGAGCCGAAATGTGAAAACCAACGAGCGAACGACTAATCCATTAACTGAAAAAGAAAATCCGCATTCTGAAAAACAAAACACCAAACAATAAAGTAAATGAAAAAGAAAAATAATAAAATACAAAAATAATCAGTTTATTGATAAACTATAAATGTATGTAAGAATAAATGTATAGCCCAATCAAAACTCGCATTTCCCATTTAACACTTTTGCTTTAACTGTTTTTCACTTTAAGACTTTCCTCTCAGTATTGTGTCTTAGATTTTTATATTATCACTTTTCTTTTTGAATCAGCACTTTCGTTCAGTGGTTTGCGTTTACACACGTTGTTTTGCCAGTGCCTTCTTTGCATTACCACTTTGACTTTTTTCTTTTTCCCAGGATCTGTGAGCCACTGGTCGTCGTCTGAAGGCTTTCGAAACTCGCTGGTCAGTGAGCAACGTTTGGACCAGCTTGTGTAGCACTTTGACTGGTCTTTTCCTTGGTCATTAACCAGACATTTCGATCCACCCCATTGAACTCCATGTATCCACGCAGTGAAACAACACCAGCAAACTTCCGCTTGTTAGCAAGCAATGAAGCGGTTGCCGAGTGAGAATGAAGATTCTTGTACAGTGCCGGCTGACAATGTCCACTACAGAAGTACTCTATCTGTCCTCTAGAATGAGGAGACTGACAAATGGCTCTAGGTGCTGTGCTGGCTGACGTCAAGCATGTTGCTTTCACATGGAATTATACAAACTTTGTGATTTCCTTGTTGATGAAGAATTTATGTGGTCGTGTCTCCAGATCTCGCTGTCATTGACTTTCACATAGACTGGAGAGCTGCAATATCACCACTCTGAGGACATTTCCACAACCAAGCTGCAATTCTGTCATCCCTTATCTGAGGTAGAGCTGACAACACTGCAAAACCCAGCAGGACCACTCTCGAAATCCCCGGCCGTACACTCTCCCGCCACTTTATTAGGTATACCTTGCCGGTACCAACTCATGCCAGTGGTGTAATGAGATGGGGAATGATTTCTTGGCACATAATAGGATTTTAGATTTGTTAAAAATTCAAATGCCACAGAGTACCAAGATACCACTGATTTTGACCAGGTCCGGCCATCGATTCATGGCCAGTGTGGTCTGACTTTCTCAAACTGGTGCATCCAGTAGGACAATGTGCCATGTCGTAAACACACATCTCTCAAACACGACAATACCTTCAGCTTACCCCAGTGATCTGAACAGACCCCATCTCTCAAGCCAGAAGATCAGCTGTGGGATGAGGATGAACAGTTAGTAGTATAAATGTTCCAGTAAAAAAAACCAAGCAGAAACCATGTGTGGGTGTCAGTCCAACATGGAGCAGGAATCCTGCTGCTGAATTCATGCTGTTATAGGGCCCAATCCTTGTTAAGCGTACCTAATAAAGTGGCTGGTGAGTGCATTACAGTATTAATGATTTGCGAATGGTACTCTCTCAATCTTCTCAATCTCAATATACTTCTCAATCGTCATAACTAATAGCAGTTCTGTGATTCAGTAAACTTGCAAATATGTATGTATTACATCTGGTGCTCAATCATTTCTTCTTGATTTCTCCATTTGTTTTTTTTTTTAAACGTGTTCTGAATCCACCTCCAGGACAGAGCACTGAATAAGAAAACACAATATTGTACTGTACTGTATTTGAGACTCCCTGTGCTTTCCTATGCCTTTGGTGTTACGCCAAGAAATGTAAACACGCACAGCGCTCTCATCAATGCAGGGCTACTATACAGTATAACTAGAAAGTGGAATTGTGTTTGTAGGATTTGAAACTTCCAAACATTTATTTTTACCTCACATGCCCTGAGCTGGAACGCATGTATTTTTATTCATTTAGCGGATGCTTTTCTCCAAAGCAACGCACAGTTCAGAGTCAACAACTGTGTATTCCAGCGCTGTTCTGTACCAACAAATATGCCTGGTTAACCAATTCCTGCCTTTCAACAAGCAAATGTATTACTTCTGACCAGCAAAGCTCTCCTGCAAGAGAAGATACACAACAAGAGCAGTCAGGCTGGGTGTCAGACGGTACAGATTTTGATCCAAACACTCAGCTTTGTTACCAAATATATCACCACCAATTAGCTGTCTTGCCAGCACCTTTGCTCTTCAGCTGTTCATTACTGGTAGCTTCACTGATCTTCACATCTTCACTTCGTCATTGCTAGTCATTATGAGGACTGCATTACCGATCTCCTCCTGTACTATTCATTTTTTTTTACCAGCTATATCTCCCATAGTTTTCAAGCCCTTCCAGTTTTCCAACTGGGTGGCCCACAGCTCAGTTAGACCTCAGCAGCCAGCTCACCAAGGGCGGAGGACCTGTGTCAGCCTTTCCCTACACTTAAAATAAACAAAGGCCGCGCTAAAGTGGGCTAAACCTACTTACGATAGGTGGCAGCAGGGGCCAAGGCCGGCTGCCATGATACTTGCACCTCACCTTTGGCTTCTCTGACTTTGTGCTCTTCATATCTATAACAGGGCTGAACCTCAGGGTGTCGTCTCGCAGTCCAAACACACACAAAAGCATTTATAATGGATGCTCGTGTCAACAACCACACTATAGCGTCATATTTCACTCTTCAAATTATTCACATTTCCCAGTCACACGATGGTCTTGCATTGGCCATCATGGTTCAAGAATTGGACTTGTGACCAAAACTTGCAGGTTTAAGTCCCAGCAGGGTGCTAGCTATTTTCATAAGGTTCATAATCTGAATGTTTGCTAAGTAACTAAACAATATGAAGTAAATGAATGAGACAGAAGGTGGCCCTAGTTTTAGCTATCAGTTATTCGCGCATTTGACGGAATCTCCTTCAGCCATTACAGTAGATAAGGAAACAGTTAAAAGCTGCATTTTTCCAACAAGGGAATCTTCCACCAATTTTTCACATGAACTCTCTGTTCCCATCGTTTTGTACACTAAACATAGCAAAGTCGAAACGGGGAGTCAAATCTGTGAAGTACTGTGTCTGATATGAACTCACGGAAAGACCAACACTCCACTCAATGAACATTACACCATGTTTGTGAAACCATCTCCCTCCCATCCGTGTGACCTCGCTGGTTGCTCTGGTAGCTCAGAATAACAAGTGGGGACAGGGTCTTCCTCAGTGCTCATCACCACTCTTCTCAGAAGAGAACGAGGACTACAGGTTACATGCTTTACTTGGGAAGAGTTTGCCCAAAAGCAGCACTCTCAATTCGTCGCGACTCCACACGGGAGCGTCTGTGTTGGGGAGGCGTTCAGCTTCAAACAAGCAGTACAAAAAAATGGAGGCTTCTGCTACCCAAAACCCTGTACCAGTGCAGCCTGTGCACCGTGCCCCCCGCAATGGGGGCTGTATAATTACTAAAGAGCATGGCTTTGAGGCCTAATAAGCTGGTTAGACTCTTAAACAGATGTATCCGCAGAAATGGATTAATACTGGAGAGAAACGACTATAGCTAGTAGAGAGATGACAGACCAACCCACGGATTCCCTTTCCCACGAAAAAGTCAGGATAAAGCACCTCCACCACTGTTCAGACAGAGACCTTCAGTATTATTACCACCATCAATAGGATCTATAGCCTGAGGCTCCTGTAGGGAAAAATGTGGGAGGGAAGTAGAAGCGGAGGGGAAGAACAACCCCTCTCTTCATGTCCAGCCCTGCACTCACTTCCTGGCAGCATTTGGAAGCTTCCTTTAAATCAAAATCCTACAGGTTCCGTCGTCCAGTCTCATCTGTAACACTCTGATCATTCTTCCTGCGCAGAAACCTTTACTGCCGTGGGTGAGAACGGAAGCCCTGACAGTGTGGGACAGCTGCTGTGCCCACATCTCCTGCGAGCTCAGTCGGCACGGGGGACTTGGCTCCCAGTTGGCTTACGAATGTGTGATTGGTAATATTATTAGCTCCTTGTTAAGTAACAGAATATGCTAATGTGTATTATAAAACGCACATTTCTGGTGTTACGTGCTGATTGCACAAGGAGCCTTCCGGCCGTAAAAATATTCCCCGACATACCGAGATTAACTGGAATTTTTAATAATTGTTTTAGCATCATTATGCAGCTGCCTTTGTCTAACTGTTGTCTGACTGAACACTGAAGCAAGCAATGGTAGGCCATCCTAGTACATCGCGGATGCTTTACGTATATAGTTACTGCTACAATGAGAAGAATAACTGCAAGAAATGCAGCAGCAGGTACCCGTACGCTCCTAAATCCATCTTTGCACGTTCTGTGTTTCAGTTTGGTCCGCTGCATTCTCACTTTTCTACCCAAATCTCTCCAAATGAGACCAGACATTAACAAGTGATCAGTGAGTCGCTGGACGTATGTGAGTGTCAGTGGACCGCGGAGCACTGATGTGTTCCTCAGAAAGACTTAGCCTGTTATTCCTGTTTTCCTGGTACTGGTTCATGGTCACCAGGGTCTTAATTCGATGTTGCTGGATGCATGATTTTTGAGGTTTACTAATTTTTGTTTTACATTTATCTGCTGTCAAGTGTGGGTTAAAAATGTGTTGCGTCCAATTGGCAAGTGGAGGGACATGTCATAATAAAACGTCACTTAGTTATTTTATGTCTCATTTATTTCATTCTTTCTTTAAAAAAATGTGGAGCATTTCATAATGCAAGAAGAAACCCCTGGTGCAAAAGAAATATTCTCACGGCTACACAGGTGGTTTTTATGTACCAGGAAAAGCCAAGTCTGCCATATTTTAAATTCCATTTAGCAATATTGCTTTAGTGTAAACCTTAATTTCCATACTATGTAGTTAATGCAAATTAATTCAAATACGGCCAGTGTGACAAGAAAAAGAGCTCAGCATTGGATATTGCTATAGTAGTTCAGTTTGTGAGGAAAGGATTAGAGACAAATATCTGAGACCAATATATTACACTAGTTTGTGAGAACAATACGAAAGGCCGTTACGTAAGACAAGAATAAGAAGAAAGCGCACTATTCTAGCAAAGCCCACCGGGTGAACTTGCGATTGCAGAAAAATTGGCCACAAAGAAAAGCTGGAGAATGTTGTGTTCTCGGCAAATACCAGTGACAGCTATTGAACTGTCCAGCATTGAGGCCCTACCTCAACCAGACAGAGCTTCTTTGAGTTAAATAAGAAGGAAGTCAGACAAGGCCAGCTTGGCCATCTATAATGAATGTCACTAAGGCTTCAAAGGATAAGGGAGGGTGGGAGGCCAAAGTCATGAGAAAATGCTACGCGTTTCTTGGACTAAAGACAGTTATGTCATTACACACTTCTTAAATCTTTTTATAGTCTGTGGTGGACATATGAAACTGGAATGGAAGAACAACACTGTGAGAAGAGTACCAGAAAAAAAAAAAACTGAAAAAGCTACCAGAGACTGTGTAAGAGACCAGTAAGAGACAAACACCTGAGGGTCTTCATGTGAGAGAGGTATTGAGACGACACCATCGGGGGCTCTTGGCGAGAGACCAACGGAAGACAAACACCCAAACCATCAGTGGGTCAGAGAAGCTGGAGAGGTCACGCCGGGAGCCGGCCTGAGCCAAGTCCACGTTACCAGTTGCGGTGAAGTCTGAGATGGCGGCCGATGCCAGCGAGTCTCTTACATCATCAGAGCTGCACACTTGTGAGACTGCGAGCTCCTTAGTACGCCCACTCGCAGCAAAAAGGAGCCAGTGTTTCAGGGAACAGAGATGTTCAAAGAATAATAAATTAATTGTCTTAATGGACTGACTACTCTGACCCCAATCAAATTCGCCGAGTTTTTCAATTAAAATAATCTCCCACAGTCGAGCGGTTGATAAGTAAAGCCACGCTTCTTTTGATAGAGCAGATTGAGTTTGTAAGTTGCGAAACGTGCTCATTATCGAGGCATGAACAGACACTTGAGGTCAGTGGCCTTTCTGAGTTTATTTATGAAAGGCCAGAGAGACATGTCCTGCCCGTGTGAGAAAGATGCGTGAGGGTATATTTTAGGAGTAGTGGAGTGGCGCGTAATACTTTTTGTTACATTGAATTTCAATTTGAATTTGGCCACACCGTTTCGTGTATCGTGGGGGTTTTTTGTGGAGTAAGGGATGTAATTTATTCATAGGAAACTGATGGTTAGACGAAATGGCGGATGAGAACAAATGGTTGAAGAACTGCAGCTGTAACTAAAAACTGCAGGATGTAGTTTGTCGCACTTTTGAGTGTGGTCCTTAACCTCAAACAACACCATCCACACGAATCTTAAAAGTGGTCAAAACGGTCAACTTCATCTTACCAAAGATCGTTGGATTCGTGGAGCAATGACTATGACATCTTTACTCAAAAAAACACCCAGTGCGTTGGCTCTCTTTGCATCGAACGACTCCATCAGGGAACACTTTCTGATCATTTCCACTCCTTTTCTGCTAGAAAGCTGGCAATACTGTGACAAGCTGTTCCTTTAAATTGTTCCTCAGTTCTGTTGCTGCAAAGGGGCCAAATTTCACTTTCCAGTCCATCCCGACAATGTTCCAGTGCATACTGTTTGCTCTTGTCGTTTACACCATATCCAGCATCTTCCCCCCACAAAACGCCACGCTTAAACGGCTTGACATTACATTGCTTTGTGAATTTATTTCTATTTCAGACCACAGCTGCCATGTTTCCTCCAATTATCTGCCCACCGTCCCTCTTTTCCACCAGAAGGCACAGGGGTTTGGATCCACATACTTGAAACCTTATCTGCTGCTGGGCAGATACACAGGTTTTGATTATGCTCGACTATTAGAATCCCTGTGGGACACGGTCAGCTCCATGCAACTGCCCATCTAAAACCACTTTCAATGAAATGGGACTGTGGTTGACTGACATTTTCTTATGGAAACATTTAGTAAGTCCGCTCAGTCTGGGATGCAAATTAACTGTCAGAGCGGAATTAAAAACGCACACAAACTCGGCAAACCAGGAACCGTCCCGCAAAATATTTTTACAGTTCAATTTTCATCAGAAACAATTTCGCCTGGAAGCCGGGATCACGTCAAGGAAAATGATTCTGTACGCAAATGACACCGTTTCTGCTGCGGAAGCTAACTGAGCTCAAGCATGTTCAATACAGAAGCAGTGATTTGTTTTTCCTCTCCAACGTAGGTGCGGTACAATACGAGGCAGCCGCACATTACAGCAGGAGACTTTTTATGGAAACCCTATTGGTGTTGTGCTGTCTTGTTCATTACTGGCAACAGAGCACCACGCGGGGATGTAAGCGGAGATAGCCCAGCAGAACAACACACGAGGACATAGCCGTTTCAGCTTCCATTTAGACAAGCCCCACATTCGCCAAATTAATTTCACAGCAAGCCTTTCATCTGACTGAGGGGTCATTGGCTCATTGATTTTTATAACTTCATAAAAATTACATGGCTATTTCTTTAATAAAATTTACTAAACCCTGAAACAGTAAATTGCGTCAAGCTCACTGAACTGTGCCAGGTTGTCTTTGGGCGCAAAAAGTCAAAGAATATAAGAGCATCCCCAATGTTCCTGGGTTGTTCCGGTGGTGGGTGGCGACACTCCTTCAAAACAAGAGGCCGGAGCTAATAGGGATGAACCGAGTGGGAGATGTTCATAAGAAAAAGACAGAAAATTAAGCAAACATCTTTCTGCTCCCATTATTTGTAAATATTCACTTGTTTGTTGTCAATATGTAAATGGAGCTTATTTATAGATGTTTATGGACCAGGCAAAATGTCTCCTTGAATGCTGCCTCACCAATCCATTTCTAACAAAGAAGTGGCTTGTTGTAAATAATCTGGTGTTAAATATGCAAATGAGAAATGACTTTGATAAAATCTGAAGCAAAATGATCTGCCGGGTTTACACATGGCAATAGCAAAAAATGTTTCACATTACAAATACACATTATTGCAGCTTAGTTGTGAACTGTTATTTGAGGACTAAAGTAAAAGTGCGGTTAATCGGATATTTCATGTATTTAATGTGATGCCATGCCTGATTATCGACGCCTGTCTGAGGCTCCACCTCAATGCATGTATGACTTGATGTTCTTTCTCATCAGCATTTTTCAGATCTGAACCTGAGGAGGCACTTCAGGACACCTCGGAGGTCACCTCACTGGGAAATGCATACTAAGTGCTACATGTGCGAGCCTTCAAGGGTTGGCAGCCAGGCTGTAAACCTTTGTAGAAATCTGAAGAGGCAAAGTAAATAAAATCTGGTCACTGGTATGCAATTAGATGTGGATCTTTTATAAAGGACTAGTTTAGTTACCTTAAAAAAGATGGAGAAACGGAAAGTTAAAAAGTAATAACAGATTATATGGTCACCAAACTGTTTTAGCGATAAAGTGGATGCACTTAGTACATAACTACGGTTAGTGCTGGCAAACAGGTGGGTGCCACCTGGAGTGATGCGTTCTGATCGTAGTCAAGTGGAAAGGGAAAAAAATCAAAATATATGACCAAACTTTTCTACACTTACATCACTATTGGGTGCAGGACCTGTGTGTCATGTATAATTTCTTGTGAATTTTTACATTTTCTCACACATAACAGCTACTGGCTACAGTGGTTGAAGATACAAATGGCACTGACAACAACAAAACCACAGGGTCATGCACACAGTAAGTGTGTGTGTGTGTGTGTGTGTGTGGAGAAAGAGAAAATCCATCAACATCACGTATGTATGCTTCGTATGTCATGTTACTATGTACCACGTCTGACATCTCCCACTTCCCCAGTGCTTAAAACAAGCTGAATGTTAAAATCTCTGAATGGTAAGCAGCCTTTTTGGAATTTAATGAGCCTGACTGTGCAAAAACTTCACTTAAGGTGAGAAGAACTTATGTGCCAAATTTCAAATCTGTGCCCTGAAAAACAAAGCCATGCATAAAGAACAAAAAAAACAATCAAATAAAAACACAGACACTAAGCTTTACAGATACAGGGATTTTTTAAGTCAAAGTATGGAGGATGCAAAACAAACAAAAATGTACCTTGTAATCGGCCTACAGACTTCCACAAATAGTTGTGACATTTAAAATACAGTCTTCCTTCAAATGCAAATTTATAGCCTACTAGCTGTAGCACAGTAATATGTCATTATTATTATTACTGTATATTATATTATATTACATGTTATATTACATATTATATGTACTACAGCTATTTACAATGATTTAGTTATGCAGATGCAATAACTTATTGCCTTTATTGCAGCCACTGGAACACACAATGCCCCTTCTGAACCATGGTCTACTTGTCGATAAAAGTGTAACACTGTGTGCCTCCAAGGAGTCCAATGTGCCACTCTATTGATTTTCACCCTTCAGTTGCACTTACATGTGGTTTTGTCTGTACTTTAACTAAAAGTTATTACAAAGGGACCGATCAGCTGCTGCAGGGAGTTAGATGTAACGTCCTGCAATAAACCCAGGTCCTTCACGCTGCCAAATCCCTGCAAAGGCTACCATGTGGAAAGGTGAGAAGAGAGATAGCGAAAAACAAAAATGTTGAGTCCATCTCCGATAGGAAGTGCCACTCTGGCTTTATGTGCAAGGTGTTTCTACTTAAGATAGCATTTGACTTGGGATTGTTGAAAATATTTTGCAATAAAGGTCGTGAACAAGGTCCAAGAATGGCACCGTCAAAAAACTGCGATGCCATTGACCGCACCTGAAATTAACTGGGAAATGGCTTTATCTTTAAAAGTTAAATGAACTTGAGTTGTACAAAGTGAAACAGGGTAGTACTTTGCCCAAAGCAGACCAGGTGATGAAAATTCAGGGGAGGTGATGAGCATCAGAACAGTACCATTCAGTCCATTAAGGTAGAAGTGGTGGTAGATCAGTGGGTCCTAAGAGTAGAAAGCATCAGGACATTTTTCACCCCAGTCAGCTTTCCTTTGGTTGAAAGATGACTCACCTCTAGCTTACCTCAGTCTGAATGTCCTCTAACCCCCTTACCTTACTGCCAGACAACTACTAACAGCAGAAAAAAAATGATCTGAGACATTATGGATTATTTTCTTCATAAATTTCCTGTATCTGTTGACCCTGTAATGACAGACAGATGCAATCCTAATCCACTGAGAATATCTGCTTTGAAAGAGCCTACAGTCTTGACTAAGATGCTTGTCAGTCAACACATTCCTTCCCATAGTCTTGTCTACAACTTCACTGCATTGATGACTATTCTTGCAAAATGCAATGAACCAGGTGGACCAGTGATGGACCAGAAAAAAGCTATTTTAAAAAGTTAAGGCAACCTCTTTGAAGTTTTGTTTTTCCTTTTTTCTTAGGGACGTACAGTACTGTGCAAAAGTGTTAGGCATGCAACTTCAATGTCTGTTGAGAAGTACAGGTAGA
>UFQX01000680.1:0-106979 GCA_900497675.1 Arapaima gigas
AAGTATTCATGGCATTATTTTTGGAACCATCCTCGCTTTATAGCATTTTCCCCACAGGTGCCTTAGACTTTTGCACAGTACTGTACTTAGAAAGGAAATGTTGTATGTTCTACAAGTGAAGCTCACTCTGCAAACATGTGCTTGATAGAAAAAATTTACATTTGATCTACATGAAAACTCAAATGAATTCTGAAATAAGGAACAGCCTTTTGGAACTTTTTAGATAGTGCTGCATATTCAGCTGTGTGAAATCTTTGAACCTTTTGGTCGAGGTTTGCTTTCTGTATGTGTATTTGCATTTTGTCAGTCTACTGTTTCCATTAGGCTGTGACCTGGTGTTGTTCTGTTTTGTGCTGTTAATCAAAAAAAATGATCTTGGAAAGGAAAACTGATCTCAGCGAAATATGAAACTGTGTTCCTCTCAAATTCACAAAGTTAACTGTAAGCAGACCCTATCTATAATACGTCTGTCTCTGACCACCGTGTTACTCCAGGAGATACACAGTCTCATATCTACTTTGACCATATCTTTCCAGAGTCTCCAGCAGAGCAACAGCCAGTTGATGGTTTGCAGGTACTCAAAGGGTACAGGAGGACTGTGAGGATTTTGATGCTTGTGGCAGGTAGCAGAGCACATATGAGGGTCACAGTATGAGAAGTTGAACCTCAAAAGATGTCTGGGGGAAGGTTTATTCTAAACACCAGAAACATTCCACAATCTTCTGTCTTGTTGGTCAATATTTCACAAAACAAAGAATTAGTGCTAAATGCATTTCTTGTCATTTTTGTCCACACACATATGAGTTCAGGAACTTAGCTTAGGCTTAGGGTTAAGCTTAAGCTTAGAAATAAAACGTGTTAAAACTTAACTTGTATAGATGTTATGTAACATCTGTGCTGCCTAAATCTATTTTTCTGTATGTATGTAAAAGTCTGAAACCTCAGAGAAATGTCACATAATTTAAATATCTGAAGAGGGACTCCTGATCTGCAGTCTAGCATTTGCAGTCCTGCTAAGCAATCATCCACAACCCATACTAATAACCAGCGCATGCTCTCTCATAACATAGCTGAAATGTCACACCAGGATGCAAGGACTCTGTGCTTCAGCTGGACGGACTATGCTAACCCTGGCCTCATGTGTGTGACTGTCAGATTCACATGGTCTGTTGTATATATGTGTTATCTACTTTCGCTCAAGACCTCTTTGTTATTCAAGTGGAATATATAGTTTTCAAGCCTGACTGCACAAACAGAGCACTGACTTCATGTTACAGGCTTATGTAAGCCAAAGCCTCCCCCCAAACAGCACTGAGGCTGCCATACAGTAGAACACATCATTATACAGGCAATGTGTGCTCTGGCACAGTTTTGAAGGCACATACAGTGGCATCTGCAGACCATGAATAACTACCAAAAACAAGAAAAAATATGAGAGGACTAAAACAAACTGTGGCCTGTGATAGCTTGCTGTACCCATGGATATGTACGCGTACAAAGAAGAACAGGAACTGTAAGTGGTTCTCAGCTAAATGAGGGGGCTGCAGAGATCTCTGAAAAGCTTGAAGTCCTGCACCCCTCCTGCCATCAAGGGGGGGGGGGGGGCACAACGGCTCCTGATGCAGGAAGGCATGAAAGAACAAAAGGTTGCAGAGGTCACTCCCATACATCTCGCCTGCTAACGCCTGCTGAGCTCCTTCTGCCACAAGCCACGTGGAAAGTAGTAAACAGTGGCATGAGGATCACACACTCACTTGAACCGAGTGTGACGTGGTACCAGAGCAACCAGGACAGCGGGTGGCATGGGGCGGGGGTACTGGACTTGTGACCGAACTTGTGACCAGACTTTAAAATGCCAGAAGCTGTTGAAAAATAATCAAAGAGGTATTCAATATTTTGGTTTAAATAATGTAAGACAATACAAAAAAAATTTTTTAAAACATTGTAGACCAGCAAAGTCCCCTTAGATGTAGACATGTGCTGAACAAATAAATAATGTAATGCATGTTCTATTTTGAAGACTCCTTTTGGTTTTTTTTTTCTTAAATTCAGTTACATAATGCCTTCAATGGCTGCCTTGGCAGTAAAGGAACAAAGAATAAGGCTCCTTGCATTCAAAAGCAAAATCCCAGTGGAGCGCCATTGCTTCTTGAGGGACTGGCCACAGGTTCACTTTTTTAGAGACGGAATGGAATGCCAAAATCTGTCATGCCCACTGAACCTAGATCAGCGTCAAGCTCCACTACAATTCAATAACGTGCTTAAGAGCGCATAACTGTCGAGGTGACCTGAGAATCAAGGCGAGTGGCTTTGCTGATGAAAGGAGTTGCAGTATAATTACTCGCAAACTTTTTGGCAGTATTACAGGAACCAAAATAATTCAACGGCAGTTATTCAAATATCATTTATCTGCCCCAAGGGTGTGGTCCAAAACTACTTGTCTGTTAATTCAGGAACAACTGCAGAAGCCTAAAAGAAAATTACCAAAATGGGATTTTCAAACCAGATTAACGTCTGCACGCAGCAACGACATGACTTCCCCAGTTCACATTTGAATGAAGCCCTTGCAATACATTGCAGCCATGACTAATGCATGCCCCCTCCTAGTCAAAATTGTCTGTTACAAGTATTTGTGTCTCTTTGTGCCTCAGAGTAGTCTTAGGACAATGTCTGGAAGATGTCAAATCACCATCCACTACAGCTTTGCTCACACTGGGAAGCCACTGACAGGCCCTGCATACTCTTACTTTCAACACATGCAGTAGGATTTGATTGATCTGTTGTCTTGACACCATCATGTCACATCCAGATCATAGAAGCTCTATTGGCTATTACTCATATAATCATGATCAAACTACAAAAACCACTGGTAAAACATTAGCAAAGGTGCTAAAACTTTGCTGCTGGTTGGCTGCTTAAGGTATGTTAACTGTGGAGGGAAGACCGTCTCATGCTGCACCTTACATGTCATGTCTGGAATCCCAAAACAGCACATAGCCTGTCCTAGCACACATGTTCACCAGCTTCTCACCCCCTGGTGTGCAGGACACATGGTGCCACCGGTCCTCACAGCCCCCTAGTCAGGGGCATCCCAGGTCCTCCTGCAAACAGGACTAATTAATAATGTACTGTTCTCCCTGGAGCCCCTGGAGCTGTCATCCCCCATTACTCACACGTCAGCAGCTAGGGGTTGCTTCAATCGATGTCTGGCATTACACAATGCCCTCCTTTTGCCTCGACATGGAGAATGCAGAGTCCCCCTGTCACATCAGGGGTTATGGAACATGGCTGTGTCCTATTTGCCAGCCCCACAAGTCTGAAACATGCAGGGTCTTTCTATGCAAAAGCAGGAATGCTCTGGAAGCTTCCTCCTGTTGTCCCATTACTGCCCTGTTGTTACACTTATCTCTTCTCGCTGCTGCTTTTCTTCCACTCCACTGTCACCACCACTTCACCACTTCAGCCTACCACTGTAGCCGTGCTCTCATCCTCTTCTCACTCTTTGGCTGCATCTCTCGTCCACCCAGACCTGCTTTGGGTCCTGCAGATAAAAGCTCCTTCATAACTCACAACAACAGTGCTCTTAGCAGTGCATCAAAACACCAAGGAACGTGTTGACATATTGGGAAACCAAAAAGAGGGAAATGGTGGGAACAAAGTTATGCAAAGAGCCAATTAATTTAGGATTTATACTCTTGTAATTATCGTTATTGAGGTAAACAGCAGAACTGGGGGGCCAGATTGGAGATTTGATTTAATGAAATTGTTTGGGGTGTGCATCAGAGAGGCTTATCCTAGGGTCGTTTTTCCTGACTTCAAAGGCAGGCACTGAGTCTGGAGCAGCAGGGTTCTGGCCCGGAAGGAAGGTGGACGTGCTGCAGGCAGGGTGGGACCAGGTCGTTGCTGGGTGAGTGATCCACAGCTTCCCATGGCTCCAGGGCACCAGATTGTGCAGTGTAATGGCATGTCCATCTATAAACCATGATCCAGCAACAGGTCCCTCACCACAGATCATGAAATACACTGAGATGCAGTTTGGGGAGCTCAGGGAACGTGTTCATGCTCTCACCCTAGAGGAGTGTGTCATTGTGTGGCGTTAGCTGAAGTTCTTCTCCATCACTGGTTGTATCCTGCACAGATTCTGTCTGCGATGCCTATTGTTTTTACCCTGAATATTGTGCAGGTAGAGACTCGCGTGAAGGGCACGTGAGGCTCAGGAGAAGAAAAGCTCTTCTGCCAAATGATTACTTGTACAGCACTCATGACAGAATTCCAGTCACTTTGTAAAAAAGCAACTTTCTGAAGAACTCTAGACTGCTTTGAAATTACTTTGATGGCAGTTCAAAGACGTCATGCGGCACAGAAACAATGAGCTTTCTTTTCTTTGGATAATTCTCGCTGCTGGCAAATGTGTTAATGAATGCATCATTGAATATATTATTTTAGTCGTTTTAAACTATTTCAATGAAATGATACTTCTTCTAAAGAAGCAATTATCATTTTTTTTAGAAAACAGCAGAGTCAGAATACTGCACAGCAGAACATAGAGCGAGCCACTGGATCATTTAGCAAAGGGCCGACCAGGTATCGGAAGACAAGCAGGAAGACAGAGCTTCCTGCTGGACCGGAAGACACTCAAGACTCCCAGACGTGCTTGACCATGGTATTTGTTTGTGCTTTTGCTTATTTTGTTTTGGTTCATTTGTTTTACCTCTTGATGTTTCTATACTGTGTATCATTTAGATATTTTTTCCGTGTCTCCTGAACCCTGACAGTGACGTGGGGCCTCCTTGAACTGAGTTCAAAGCAGCTGCTAATGATGGAATAACACCAGCAGAAGAAGTTTCTTTGGCCAGCACCCATCCTCCTTCGCCAAGGCTGAACAGAAATCCTGTCAGCACCAGAATCTGCTCCACATTGGTCTGCAGTGTACCTTGACGGCTTGTGTCAGGTCTCTGCAACGCTTGAAGGAGAGCGATAAAGATGAGCACGATAGTTGCGTGCCATTAAAAAAAAGCCTCCATACATTGTAAGTTTTCTTCTTGCTAAATGCTCTGCCCTGTATTAGATGAAGAAAGGGATTGTGCCAGTAAGCTCTCAGGACATTAACACCACCACACAGCACGTAAACAAGTAAACGGCCCTAATGGGTTCCTGCTATCCTTTGTTGAGAAAAAAGTGAAAGGTCAGCCTGTAGAATAACAAATAAAGTGTTATCTTTATATGTGATGACAGTTGACTATTTACACATCATTTATATGCTGTGAAAGTCAGTGAGTGAGTCTGTCTCGGATACACAAAGGCATTGTCAGTTTCAATATATGGCCGTGTTTGAAGGCAGCAAAATTTGGATAATAAAAAAAAGCACTCTGCACAGTGCTCAGTGCCTGGTGGGTGCCACTAACATGCTACAGCTGTGTAAATCAGCTCTGGCTTATGCTACCTGGTTGGAAGCCTCTCTCAACCAGAGCCCAGGTCCGTCGTGTTCAGAGTACAAGCATTCTTCACACAGCCACTGACAAGGGCTTTATAGTCGAAATGCACCTTTTGTTTTCAGGCACTCAGGGTGCAATGAAATGGTTTTGAAAAGCTACATTTTTAATTAGTGCGTGTTTTTGCTTCCTTTTAAAAAATGCTAAGCTAACTTATTATGGCTTCGTACCGCAAAGTAGATTAAGCGGCATCTGCTTATGTTATACACAGTTATAAACATAAGCCTTCAGGCTGAAGTGAAGTCGTAGCAAAACTAGAAATGGAATATATGTCCGTGTATATCATTGAGAAACAGGTAGAGAAGTGGCTGGGTTAGCGAGCTATAGCCTGTGTGTGTGTGTGTGTGCGTGTGTTAGTGTGTGTGTGGGTGGGGCTTGCATGCGCTCCCAGCACTGCTCCAATCCACATGCAGAGAACACAATGTTCCAGAACGTGCTCCGTGACAAATCGGGGCGGTGCCAATTATTTATGAGGGGAGGTACCAGCTGGAGGGCCTCAGAGTTCAGATCCTCGCTCCACTTATCCACGGCAACATGTGGAGACACACCAGCGCAGCCAAAGCACCGTAATCCTCAAGACGTTGGTCCGCAGCTCGCGTTTGCATCTGATGCATCTGCACTCTGAAATCCCACTTAAGAAGCTATAATACACAACTAGGCAGCGAAGTTCAGTTATTGAGTGCAGCAGCAGGGTAATCCCTTTCACAAGTGTGCACGCTGGCATGCTTTTAAGGAGGCTTAAATGGGGAAAAAGGCTGCATTGTTGTTGCTGACATTTGCAGTAACATCCACTGGAGCAAAACCAGTACATGTTTGAAATGATGGGTGAAACAGTACTATGATCTACTGTACAGACAAAGTGAAGAGTACCAAGACCTATGTGGCTGATATAACAGATATGGGCAAGACCGTGCAGGCACACCAGGGCTGAAATACAATCATGAATTTGATTGCATGGATGGGTCCTGCTCTTTGTGACTGCCCCCATGCTCACCAGGACTGCGACCAGGGTGTGTGTGTGTGTGTGTGTGTGTGTGTGTGTGTCTTTAGGGGGTTCTGGGTAGTCACGTTCCAGGAGGCAGTGTGAAAGAGACATACACACTGATGGGGTCAGGGGAGGTAAACATGCACATTCCATCACACTCACACTGCTGCATGTTTACAGTCTGTCAACTTTAAATGCATTTAAGGTGTTCATACATATTCTGCTTAACCAGAAAGTTTGACAATTTTACATTTCTGCAAAAAATCCAGAACCCCCCCCCCCAAAGTTGTCAGTTGAAGGAGATCTAATACATGTCAATAAGTACTTGGATAAAGCCTACTTTGGGTCAGTATAAGAGTATATTGATAAAATCTGCAATTTACATTTTACCTGAAGCCAAACAGCTACAGAGGTTGATAAAGTGGTCAAGAAATCCATGCACTCTTTATTCCGTTTGTCAAAAAAAAATCTTATTTTAATTTTGTCACAAACCTTTTTTTTCTGTTACTGGAGGAAGCCCTACTAGAGTTTCAAGCTAGACATAAACAAAGGCATTGTTTCAAAGGAAAAGGGAAAAACTTCAGTCATCCGTTGTAATGGGGCAGATTTTACTCAAGGAATAGTGTAAACACTGCTGTCTTGGGGTGTTTTTAGCAGGGAAGTATTTGTTATTGACTTTTTTCTTGCTCTGATTAATGTCATAACTAGTCATATCGTGAAAGTGGCACTAATAGAAGAGGTTGTATCTTTCATTTAAAAACTTTAGATGTACTGCTGAAAAAAGCTAAACATAAATAATGTTTCATAAAAGAAAAAAACATCTAAAAAGCGAGAGAATAACTTTGCAGGAAACTGCAGTGTAAACAAAGAATGGGGCTGCACTGTAGATTAATGTTCTTCAAGATGCCAGCTTGAATGAGAGCTTTACAATTCAAACCTATATTCAAATTCAGTTGTCGTCATCAGATATAAGGTGTAATAAGGTACATAGCATGATACTGAAAGTTTGCACTGAGGTGAGCACCTTTGTTTTGATCAGCAAACGAAAGGACCTAGACAGACATTTATTTACCACAGACAAACCTTTTATAGCCCATGTCAGTGAGAAGAGGGCTTAGAAGAGACTCGAGAAAGCCAGTTGCAAGTGGATCATCTGGAAGATTCCAGATTAGAGCCCTCCTTTATTATACTGACCTGCTTCTAACCAACCCCGCTTGTTAGTCTGGTTAACCTATCGTGCCTAAGCAGTCCCACAAAACTCTCATAATAAAAGGGCTCATGGCCTGGCCTGATTTCCTTAACATCAACCAGCATCACTGACTAGGGGGTCAGTTTGCATCTTTTTTTAACTTACACATTTACATTTATTCATACAGCACACATGTTTCTCCAAAGCAGCTCAGAGGAAACAAAAATGCATTTCACCAACAGATTGAGTACTTTAGACAGACAGATGATTGCCAAAGCATAGTTAGTTCATACATTTCAGCAGTTTATGCCAGCACATATAAAATAAGCATTTGCCTATAGAATTGGCAGGAAATGCAAGTTCATCGAGACCTGTTGATCAAATAAAGGGAAATAAGCAGCTAGGAGATCAGGAGTTAAGTGGGTCAGCTGAAGATGTCCTTTGAGACACTCCTTGAGAAACTCTTCTTGGAGGATGTCATTCCTGCTATTATGAATGTATTCATCTATCAAAAAAGAAGTACACTGGAATGATCTGTTACATATGTGTAAAAGACTCCTGAGGGTACACAACAAAGTGATTCTCATAGTGCCACTCAATCCACAGGGAGGGCACTATTGTCCAACATAGTAAGATCAAAGCACAGTAGTTAAATAAAGTGTCCACCTGGTCACTGGTTTTAAAATAGCGGTGGCCGGGTGGAAGGAAGGGCAGAACACCACAACATGGGGTACAACGTGGGCTCTGATGCACATCCTGTCTGCCACTTAAATAATAATAACAATGTGTATCAGAAGTTTCCACCCCAGCCAACCAAAAAAACAGCACCTCAACCCACCCATCAGGTGCTTTACACCAACCTGAGATAAATTTTCATAGAAAAAAACTGTACAGCAATGTTCTTTCCCACACAAATCATGTCCATGCAAAGAGCAGAATTCACAGAAATGAGCCAGGGACAGGAAAAAACAGGTCTGAGAGCTCCATTGCTATAAGACCATCTCATAAATCTCAGGGCTTTGCTCACAAATAGTTCCCCCACTGCCTGCAATGTATTGCATCCCCAATACAAGATGTTTGCATGCCGGTTCCAGAAGCAAAAATAACAGTTTCTTTTTTCCATTCTATTCATGTTCAAGATCCTATTAAATGAGCACATAAGTAGGACTGATTTGCAGCCTTGCTAATCTCCTTGTCAGGGCTTTAATTGCAGCTCTTTCACAAAGCTAAAACATAGGCTTGTTGCCTGGGTGCTCAAATGGAGTTTAGGAACCTGGAGGATAGCCTCTTTACCAACATCCAACAGGTACACAGGGAGCCAATGACAGGATCTTATGGGAGAACCACTAGCAAGTTACCCAACATTTCTTCTAGAAATGATTAAGAGGCATTAACAAATGCCAGTGCCTTGGCAACAGTCCCACATGGCACCTCTTTCCCCTCTTCACACTGTGCCAACTGACCTTCACCATGAATATCAAGAGTTCTGTGCCCTGCCTGCCACCAGACAACACCCTTTGTAATCATAAGCCTTTCTATCTGTTCCATTTTGCTCATTTCTGGAGATGAATGTGAGGGTTAAAGGCAGGTGAGGTGGTTGCATGATCAGGGGATAAATGAAAGGCACAGTGATATAGATGCCCATCTCATGTGTTTACATGATGGATCTCCTTCTGTCCTTCCTCTGCTCCTCTACACCAGCTTAGGTACGAAGAGGGGTACAGAAATATCACTTCCTGTCAAATGAAGATGATAAAGAGACATAAATCAGGATGCTTGAGTCCACAGAGTCCACTGGATGGAACTCAGCATGACCCCTGTCAGGGAAAGAGGGAAGCCAAGACAGGAAAGACTATTTTCAGAGAGACCCTTAGTGACACAAAGTCGGAAGCAACTATAGTTTCCCCTCTTCTGAAAACAGTGACAGCAACTTCATAGCCACATTTTCTCTTCCGGTAGTGAAACAACTGTACTTTCGTCACTGCCCAAATTCATGTACTTTCACTATTAAAATGTATTTACATGGAGAAATATGAAAGTTGAATATCAATATGCAAATTACCCATGTATTTGTCATCAGGGCTGCTTTTTCCAGGTGCAGGTCTACACTAACAATAATGCTACTGATGGAACAATGACTGCGAATTGGCTACAGAGTTTTGTTTGGTTTTCTTCAGACCTGCCCTTGATGTGGGTTGTGTCTATCTCACATCTATCTCAACATTTTTTAATGCACATCACTAGGCTTCAGAACAAGCAGCTGCCAGAAAATGCACAAAACTACCACTGCACCATGAAAGTGCTACATCTCATGTGCTGGACAGAAGGAAGGCTATTAGACAGAAGTTTCACAGAATGAAGGAAATGAAAAACAAGGAAGGGAGGAGGGGAGGGATCTCCCACAGCTGTTATTCCACTGTGTTTCCTCTGATAGTGCTCTTGGCTGTACTCCCAGTTCTTTAGGTAAACTGTAGAAAACAGAATTACCTTGAGACACTATTTTTTCCTCCAAAGTGAAAAGGGGAAGGTGGCATCCAAAAGTGGCACTTTGACAGTGGAGTGGTTCTGATGCTTTTATTGTTGTTTGTTCTTGTTAAATGAACTGGCTCATTGCTGCGTGGAAGAAAATGCCTAGTGAAACACTCCGGAGAAGTCCTATATCAATGGGCTTTTAAAGAAAGAGTAATTGTATTGGAAGCCATTGCAAGAAGTTTAGTTGAAATGTTTCATTTACACTCTTTCAGCTGTAAATGATGCCATCCCTTCCTTGGATGCAATTCCAAGCACATAAACAGGCGCTCCGCTAACCTCAACTTCTTTTCAAAGAGTGCTAAATTACTCTAAAGTCTCCCAATCAGTTGTTTATTATCTTTTGTTAGTGGTAATACTGTCTGTATCCATCAGTCGTGTCACTTTTAGCAATTCACTTTACTCTTTACATAAATTCAATTTGCAGTTGATTGTCACTTAAACACACTGATAAACAAAATGAGATTTAAACATCTTTAGTAAATGCTGAATGTCAGGACATGTGATATGAGCAAAGAATATGCTGACATCCAGAGGACTGCTTATCCTCTCATCGAGGGATCAGCTGTTTTGAGGTTTTAGCATTGTAATCTTCACCTAGCCATGTCTCAGGTCAAATGAAAATCCTAAGCATCAGAGAGGCGATAGGACACGATTGGCTGCATGCTAATTTTCTGGAACAAAGGCTCATGAGGGTCCTCTGACACATCTCACAGAGATCTCCATGGCAACGCCGGTAAACTTGAAAGACTGGCTAATGGAGTTCCAAGTCGTTGACTGTTCCTCATAGGTTTGGCTATACTCCTGCACTCAGTTCTCTCCTTGGATGCTTAATTCATTCAAATAATTAGCATGTATTTAACATAGCCAGTGCTATTTGGGTTGCAGAGCTCCAGCTTTGGGGGTCAGACTGAGTGAATGTATCATTGCTGTCCCTTGAGAGAAGCAGGAAATGATAATCTCAGTTTTTCTCCTTGAAACATTCTCTATTGGTTTTAAATACATCAAAGAAATACAACAAGAATGCATTGCTTTATTTAAATTGTTGGTAAAGTCTGTACCCATAACAAACATTAATAATATGCATTTTTTAATTTTTGATTTTGGCATTTTTGTTAATCAGAAACTAAAACAGTGTGCAGAGTTCATGCAGATGAAAGGCACTGTGGTGTTTCTCAAACAGTTCATTTCTTTATTACATCAGACTCATTTCTGCTCTCACCCTATAATTCCATCATGACAGTATTATGTGACATGCTAATAAAAAACTAATTATGTCTTGATTTTTCTGGAAACCACAAAAATACATGCAGACACACATTGACACACTTGCATGTCAAAGAGTTGTTACCACAGGCACATCAGACACAATACTGTGGTTTTTTTTCCTTTCCCCAGGCACCCCCTTAAAGAGATATTTCAGAAGTCACTCTGCATTTTTAAAACATCTGAGACTTTTGCCTCCCTAACCAAACTACTGAACATCAGTTATTACCACAGTAGGGTTACCAGTAAAGTTTGACCCCTTGCTGCTATTTATATATTTTTTTTAAAAAGTGTAAATGATGCCCACCAATGATTTTACACATCCCCTGTACTCACTCTTCGGACCAGTTGATGTAAATACCTCAGTACATTTCTCCTAAAGGGCAGCAGTTGGTCCTCATCGAACATATTGATGCGGGGCAGGGTTGGGCAATGAGGAGCTGTCCATCAAGTCAACCCTGCTCCTTGCCAGGCTTATATCATGCACTCACATATGAAATTGCAAGCATGAAATTGCTCTTCATCGAGGAGATAGTGGCACTGTGCTGAAAGTATAGTGTAAATAATGTTTGCCGATCCAAAAGGAGTGATCTTTTGGGGCTTGTAGCAACTGAAAACTGAAGGAAAATGTCTGCTATACAAAGAATTTATGAAGAATTTATGAAGAATTTTATCATCCTCAGGATGAGGCATGCAAAAAAATCAATAAACTAAGTCCAACTTTTCTGCTACTTCAATTAAAGTTGATAAAGACAGCATAAGGAAGAATGGTAGAAATATGACAGCTCTGACCGAACAAAAAGGTGTGATGTTTTGGAATAATTCTTGGACTGCTTTTATTATGTGCATCGCAATGTAAAAACTGTGTGAGGGGATGGGAGTTCAACACGTTTCACTCAAACCACAGATGGTTATCATATCCGGTCTGAGTTCTGATATGAAAACATCACAGTCTCATTTTTCCTTTCAAATGGTTCCTTCGACAACTCTCTGAAGCAGACTGCCTACTTTAACGCAATAGTTTTCACGCTGATCAAACAGTCAGATTTTCAAAGGCTGGAATCCTTGGCATGGAGATGGTGACATGGAAGCAGAATGCAGGTTAAAGAACAGATAGTCAACTGTGAGACAAGCCTTATAAACAGATTCTTCTTGAAAAACCACAAGTGTTTGGCACAGACTGACTTTACTGAAAAATCAGCTGTAATTATGTGGAGTATAGCAAACCCTAATATTCCCATATACTTTGCCAAGTTGAAATTTTAATGTACTAGAGATGTATTCACTTTATTAAGTGCTTGTCCAAGTCATCCCAAAGGCATAGAACGAGTAAATATACTTGGAAGAGCACTGAGATGCAGGAACAATGGATTCGTATAACAATCAGGATGTGAGGACTGAGATGGTCAATGAGGACACAAGGCAGGCATACAGTAGGATAGCGCCCCACTGTGTAGGGAAGCCCAACTGCCACCCCCACACCACCACAGCAGACCTTCATACAGCAAACAAGTCTCGTAGGTGATGATGACCTTCAACTCCCTTCCATGAGAGTCAGAGCAGCAAACAGCAGTGGAACATGCAGAGATTTGACATAGAAACAGACAGAGCTCAGATAGAACATATGTTGCTTACTGTTTCATCAGCCACTGCAAAAAGAGAGCACAGTAAGATGTAAAGACTGAGGTTCTTTTTTCCTGATTCAGACACTTACTAAAAACCCAAAAGCCCCAAGCAGTCATTCTGCCAGTTCCCTGTGCAGCATCTCCTCTGCCAGTGAAATTTTCATCTGAGAGTTGGAGTCAGTTTGAAGGTGTTGAGCCTTTCAAAGCATCTGCATGTAGCACCTTTGACAAACAGCCTCTCCATACATATCCTTGTGTCCCACATCTTTCAGAGGGTCAAGGGGGAGCTTAGGTGCAGTCATTATGTCCCAACCATCCAGGCGTAGGGTCGGGTAGTCCCCACCAGTGAAACTGCTTCAGCTACTATATTCCTGATCTCCCACTGCTGTTCTGTCCCCCCACTCCTATTCTATGGAGTGTTACAAGAACCGGTACCTCTTTCACAATGGCCTCCATGATGTGCCTGCATATGAGGTTACAAGGAAAAAGCAGCAAAAACACTAATACACTCAGGAGGAAAAACAGTCTGGCTAAGCCTATCACTACCCCCTGCATTGGTTGCCTTACTTAACTTTTACTGCCACGCTGATTTGTATTCAATACGCAATAAGCTACGTCTTAGACAGGATACATCTTGTTAGTTATTTTCTCTCGGCCAGCCCTGGCAGTGCTGTCCTGGATGCTATCCAGAAACAACTGCAAACAAACAGAAGAACTTGGCAGCGGGTGCTCTGCGTTTTCTCCTCCGCACGGAATGGCCACAAATGAGCCACGGGGAGTTAAACAGAACAAATAAATCTTTTCACTCGTCAAGCCAGGGCTTTAATTACCAAACTGGAGCGACGCTTCAGTCTTTCAGGAGGAGTGAACCCCATTGCTGTTCCCGATGAGTGTGGTGTTCATTGCGGTGGGTTGTGATGTTTTCACAATGCATTGCAACCCAGAAAGCAACGGGCATACCAGTGCTCCCAGGTCAAGCCTTCCTGCAAGTGTTCCTGTGATACCATGGGGAGACCTTCCTTCAGGCAGCCTGGTGTTTCCTACAACCCAGGCAGCTGCACTTTCCCACGCAAAATCATTGTGAAACGAAATGGATTTGTACAGAAAGCAAGAACAAATGAGAAACCACACAGCCTGAAATGCGTCTGAAAAGCTGTCAGTCCTGGCTGTGGTAAACAAGAAAATCAAAAGCATCTGCCAGCAGGCCACCAATGTCAAACTAGGGTGGTCATGGCCCTATTTAATCAGCTCATAACTTAAATCTGAGAAAAAGAGAACGATGTTTTTGTATGCATGCATGCGTGTGTCTGCGTGTATTTGTGTGTGTGTGTGTGTGTGTGTGTGTGTGTGTGTGTGCGCACGCAAGTATAAGGAGGCAGTTCTGATTTGTTGCTTCATAGCAAGTCATGTGAAGGTCCTGGAATCTGCCAAGTTCTGCCAAGCTATGCCCAAGTTCATTTTGCATTGGCTCATTGGCTCTGAAATGCTGCAATTTCCAATGAAGGTTGGGTTCTCTTGTATCAGTTTTGCACAATTAACTTAATGACTTCAACATAAATATTGGCATAAGTGTGCAGTGCTTAGTTTAACCTCAAACAGTACTTATTAATAAAAATAAGCTGGCACATTTTCCACAGCTTGCTATGGCAGGTTGCATGGTTGAAGCAATGCCACATGTTGCTCAACTCTTCTTCCCCTTTTCCAAGTCTTCTTCCTACATGTTTGGGGCAACGGGGAAGAGAAACTGTCCTAGATGAAATACCACGCGGTTTCATTTATTTTACATTTATATAACTCAGCTTCAACATATTTATGCAAAGCAAGAAAGCATAAACAAATTAAGTTTACTTTGAGCCTTTATACGCCTATATGTGCCCATTTTAACATTCAGCACACATACGTGTAAGATGTTTAAACATGTGACCCATGAAAACACATTTGTTCATCTGCTGAGTCACATTGTTACCTGGTATTTACTGCACTTTTGTAGGCTTTCAGTTGTGTCTGTTTGGGTTTATAGCACACAGTATTCCTGCAGGACATTTAAACACATAACCCATGACCACGCATTTGTTCCTCTCTTGAGTCACTCACTGCACTAACATTTACTGGATTCTCAGGAATTTTTCCAGTGCCCTCTGAAATCACGCACAGGGCTCAAAGGCAGCTGCCCTTTTCTCTGTGAAAAAAACCTGTGTTCTGTTCCTGGGGATAGCAAATGGGTCTTCGATGAAAGGCCTTGTGCCTGCAAGTGCTGGAGACAACCTCTGGCAAAGGATACAGAGGATATTTACAAAGCCATCTCTTCAGCACATCTCCTCAGTTTGTTTCAAGCGGAAGCCATAGAATGGCATTTTGGAGACTGCGGTCCAGTGAGGGTCCAAGACAGAAGGTAAATGATAGGAAAGTTTTGTTTGTTTACAAGGAAACCTGGAGTGATTTTGCAGCTAGAACAGTGTAGAACAATCCAACTGTATCTGGAGACCCTGCTACAATGAAAGAGGATGACAAAATCAAGTTTTTTGTGTTAAGGCTATACCTTTATTTAAAACCTATACTGTTGGTTGCAGGTCAAATAAACACGTTAAAAGTAACAACACTATGTTTTAGGTATGAAATACAATAAAGTACAACTTTAGCATCTCTGAGCATTACCTACATATCTAAGGTTACTGCAGACAGAGTGATTTTACATATGAAATGACATTTGACCCCAAGCTTCTCAAAATCATGACTCTACCCCCACTGATTCTGCAACCATGAAGTCCTGCCAAGGGAAGAAGGGTGGACACCTGGTAGTGACAGACGGCCTTGTTATCTTTATGAAAGCTATTGCCTGCCTGAAGCCTGATAAGATATACGGGCACCATGCCTCTGCCCAGCACATATCAACATAAAGTCCTCCAGCATTAACAGGAAAGTGTCACCTGCAGTCAAATTGAATAATAATGGACCACTAGGGAATGTGTGACACTCCTAGCTCCTCTTGCAGTTAAATAAATACTCTTACAAAAACACTTGCATTTTAAGCTGTCACCTTCAAAGATCTGGTGCTTAAGTAGACCACGCACTGGCAATAGTTTTGTTTGAAACAACAAGACATTAGTACATAAAAGATGTCATGTAATAATTCCACATCAGAATGAGCAGGACCTGCAATACCTACCTCCTACTGAACCCCTTTTTGCACATTATTGACAGATCTAAAATCATATTAAACCTGCATGAATGAGTGCCAGCAATGTAAAAGTCAGAAGCTTCATATATTTGGATTTTCAGCCCTGTTCTTCCAACATGTAGAGGACCTACCACTGCATTTACTGTGACTGTCATCTGAAAGGAAATGGGCAACCTTATAAATGGGACTTCTTAAATTCTAAGTAATGTTTTCCTCTCAGGGTTTTTTTGTTGATTTGGTGTGAAGACTTCCTGAAAGCCTTGTACATTACAGCTATTAGGGTCCCTGACTGCACACACCCAAACATAGACTAGTTTACAGAGATTGTGAGGTTAAGAAACACAAAACTTTTTCTTTGATCATCATAATGCCACACATTAGGTTTATGTTTGGAGACATACTGCAGTCTGTTAAAAAAGAGAACATAGTGTTTGCCAGCTGGAAGACATAAATACTGATCAGAAAAATCCTCCAAAAATCCAAACTGCATACACCTAATAATTTTATCATAACTATTTGTAGAATGAAATAATCCCACAGGGTATTTACTAGGAGGTAGCCTGTTAGTACTGTGTAACAAATCAGACACCATACAACCACATGCTGTGCTATACATGTAACTCAGAAGTTTCGTACCATAGTTTTTCAAACTCTACCTCTAGTAGTTTGTGAGAGACAGCCTTGTCAACATAAATAATTATATTAACTGTGTATGTGTTCTATGCCTCTGATGGAGGGGGGCAAATATTCGACATACAGTGAGATGATTCTTCTGCATTGCTGTAACCCCAGCAGCATCCCACTGGGAAGACCAGCACTCAGCCACATTACTGCTCAGAAAGGTCTGAGAAACAGTCCAACTCCCCATCACCACACCAACAAAGGCCTGCAAGGGGCTCCACATTCTATTCATGCATCTGGGCTTGAAATCCAAGCCCTCAATGAGAGACAAAATGACATACCTGGGGTCTTTTTCCACATGTGAGGCCGCACCGATAGGGACTTTCTCAAAAAAACTAAGGAGTACATGCAGGCGTCCTCCTGCCTTCCTTCCACAGTCTGGTCCTTTTAGTTATCAGTATTTTATTTCACTGAATTCCCATAAAAACACTGCTAACCTGTGTTTATCCTTTGTGCAATGTGACCAAACTGTCTAAGCCGGAGGACAGTGAATTGAGGTATTGTCTGACAACGGTGAAGTCCAGGGTCAAACGTGTCGACTCTATTGGAAACTGTTGCACCAGCAGATCGTTCTTTGTATCCAAACTCACAGACACAGAAGCAGGTGAATCTATATGTTCCTAGCTAATGTTTTGCTTGGGTTAATCTTCTAATCCTCTTTCCAAATTTCACAGCAAAAATGGATGGAATACATAGGCTTATTGTATTGCGTGCACTCTCATGTTTCAGGACAAAATTTGTAACCAAAACATCTAAAACAAAAGGGATGAATAAGACAAATCAGGTCAGCTTTGTCATATGCTCATAAATCCCCATCAGCTGCCATGCTTCACTATTATTTTCTTAGTTCAGCATTTACCTTTTTTGCAACGAAAAGAGAGTAGGATTTAACATATTAACGATACTTGAGATATTTCCAAAATATCAGTTTTTGATTGTTAACTATTCCTCTGGAAATCACAAGCATGATCACTGGTAAAAACAGGCCTGAAATTTTCCCACATAAGATTTGGAAAGAGTTTTGAATAATCAAAGGTTATCCAGTAAAAAAACATATATATTTTTGTTTGAGTGTACCCCCCCTTTGTTTTCTAACTTATTTTTGTTTATTTTTTTCAGTGAATGGGATTGCCTTTCATAACAACAAAAACTGGCAAGAAATAAACTGCAACAAGCTGTCTGCCACCATCTAGGTGCCTTTCTTCTATGCAGGATCAGTTTGTATGTTCAGCTGTATTGAAAATAAAATGCTGTTGGTCTGCATGTAACAGGATGGAATTTGCATCTTACTGATGAAATAATAAGTAGCTGTACAATGAACTGAATACACAAGCAAGATAAACTGAATTTTCCCATTTCAGGGCAAGACGCAACTTTGATAAGCCAAATTATTGAGCATACATAGCAAAAGTTTTTCAGCTGCATATGTTCAGTATACATCAATCTATTTCCATTAATATTTCATCCAAAATTAATTAAATCTAGCACAGTGGATGGCTATTAAATCTACATCACATATAAAATAAATGAATTATAAAAATTCTACAGATCAGTTCAAATTCATGTTAAAGGTTTAGTAATTGATGTGTATGGTTAACTTTATATGTTATATATGTTATGTTTAAATATAGAAATATATATATATATTATTTATTTATCTGCATCTGGTCTATTTCAGTAATTAGCAAGATATTTCTGACTACAATGAATATAATTGCAGGAACTGCAGTGTCATAATAAAAAGTAAAATTTTTTTTCATTTGTCATTCATCTATTATCCAATACTTCTGGTCTGGGTCACCGTGGTCCAGAGCCTATCCTGGAATCACTGGACACTAGGCTATGAAACATCACCATGGATAGGACACCAGAAGGAACTTTTTTCATGCTGTGAAAATATAATTTAATATTTTATATTAATTTGAATATTTAATCATTCATGTTTAGAATCACAGTCATTATTTCAAATATCCTTGAGTTTAATTTTTGCTTCAGTTAAGAATATGGGGGGGTTTAAAAGGGTAATAACAATGGGCACATAACCCATAATAATGTGTCTGAAATAAGTTGTGACATTTGTGGTGGTTGTATTTCAGTCTGAGTGTGACCTTTCTGTTGCTTATTACAGCAGGGTGGGGTAGAGGGTATTAAGTATTGAGGTGTCAGGACACTAATGATGAAATGTAATCCTCCTTTTGTCTGCCCTGATCCACACTCCTACTCATTTCTCAAGGCTTATCTCTGTTTCAGACACAAAGCAGTTTCTTAGAACCATTAGGTGGATGTTGTTGTAAATTTGCCAGAAGATCAACAGTATGTAAGACATGCCAGTTTTCAAAAATTATATTCAGACTAAAAACTGACAGCTAAATATGACTAAAATATTCAGCTATTACGACTAATTTATGTAACTGAATATTTTACCACATCAATGGTTAAGTATCTTCTTCAAGGGTACTGCAGGAAGACCACTTTTGTGACTGGACCAAACAACCTTTAAGTTATATGTTTGTATTTCCTATCCACTACCTGTTGCCCTACAACAACCTGGAAGGCAGAAAATGGAAAATTTTTCTTCAAAAAAGTGGGCTGACTGTGTGAACTAAGGAGATATCTGGTAAAATGTTCAATCAGATATACACTTAAGATTATTTCAATTTGATCACTTTCAATAAATGGGCAGTGATTTATTTCACAGCTTTCTGCTGCACACATGATAGCACAGACCCAAGTTAAACACTTCTCTATTCCTATTTAACCACAGAGTGAGCAAGTCAGTCCTAGCACTCTCCCACTACCGCTTTGACCTCTTCAGTCATAATCTACTTATTGACCAACCTAGAGGGCAGGACATTCCGGCTGGATAATACAGGAACGTACTGGAATATCCTTGTCTTTACTACAAACGTGTCACACAAATCATTCACTATTATCTTGGAAAATCAGGATTGTATTTTAGAAGGGGATCTCTGAGACGAGGCCTCTAATGCTAAAAGCTTTAACCACATGGCGTAGTGTGCAGGAAGCCCACTTGAAGTCCTCTGACAACTTCATCTGATCCTATTGCAAACTGGCCAACATCATACTTCATATTGGTCTATATAGCACTGCTGGGAAGTTCCAGGCTCCTGAGGCAAACAGGCCTGTCTGGAGTCTTAATAAACTCAAACAGTTCAGGGCCCTAATCCTTGCCATGGCTGCGTGTGTATGCATGTTGTCCAAACTCAAAACCAAAAGCCTCTGCATTCTCAAGTTATCCTACCCTCTTCTTGCAAACGCTCTTCACAAGAGCTGCTTTTTACCAGTTTGATCACACAGCCTGCGAGTTTCTGCTTTTTTGCTCTCCCTGTGTCTTACCACCATAACCAATATTGAAAGAGAAAATGTAAAGATACTCATGTGAACAGGACTTAGCAAGTGCTGCTCCAACAGTCTGCTGTAATACCAACTGGTCACTATCCTGATCAGTTTAGGTGGCAAGATGGCAAAGACGTGGGCAAAAAGAGTCTAACCTGCTGTGCATTAAAATGTGGCACCAGCAGCAGAGATTTGACAGCTTTCTCTATTTGTGCACAGAAATGGGAGCGACAGGTGTGACATTCTGTTCTCCAGCTCAGTCTGGAAGGCACCCACAGTGAATCATCTACAGGTGAACCCACAGTAACTATATTGCTAATGTGTAAAAATAGAAACACAAGTGTACGTTTCAGATGGCTGAGGGGGATCAACCATGAGTAAGGAACTGAACATATCCAGTCAACCTTCAGATAAAAGTGTTGCTGTGGATAAAACTGTTAGTTAGCAATATGATTTGCTAAATTTAGCCACATTGAGCAGGCATATTTGGTCCTCTGAAATATAGATACTGTGAGAACAAGCAAATTACAATTACAATGCATATGTTTTTACTGCAACCTGAAAAGCCAGAGAAACTACAAAGGCAAAGGAAAGAACACAGTATTCAGTGGGGATATCACTGATGTAAAATGCTGGAGCTGTAGTTTGATAAGTGGAGTGGAAAAAAGTTGTGACATGTTTTTTGTCACTGACCATCAGTCTTATGTTGTGCTGTGATTTTAGCAGGTGAGCCAAACAAATCTTCTATATTTAATGCACGTAGCTGGTCATCTCTGCACCCTGTGACTTGTTTTGCACATCTGGGTAAGGTTTCCAAGAGTTTGCTTGTGGGAAAGGATATAGAAATGTACATATATTTGGGAACTGTTTCTGTTGCGTTCGTGATCCTGTCCTCACTGATGTTCCCATTCCACACAGCACAGCACCCGAGCCACATTCCTGAAGAAGCGTGCCTTTCATTTCCCCAGCAGGCCAGCCAGACAGTCCTGCTTGTCAGCTGGACTTGCCTTTAGAGCTCATATTCCAGGACACCGGAGCAAATCAAGGGCTAGAAAGCAAGGGAAGACATCTGGCCAGCTGCCTGCAGTATGGGGGAACGCCCTGGAATCGATCTGTGGTAGTCAAGTCCAGTCATGAACAGCAGAAACCACTGCAAGGTTTGCAGTTGGCCCTCAGACAGCTACACACATTTCATCACATTAAACAAACAAGTCTTGGTCTTTTTTTTTTTTTATAAGAGGTCATTCAGCACCTTTACGTGTACAAAAAACACAACAGCAGCATCCACGCCTTAACAGAGACTGCTAGTTACACCCTGTTCCAGGTTTTATAAGACGGACACACCCTTAATATCATCAAGCAAAACAAATACAGAAAGTGCACTGTGCAGAAAGTAGGGGTCGCAGTGCTGAACCTACTGCTGTATAGCAGAACAGGAAAAGAGCTCAGCGCTCTGATAGCTATCGCAGAGGATGTTGAATGAGAGCAGTGCGTTACATAACAGCAAGCACAAAGCAGCTAGGAAACAGCTACAGCAAGTTTCTCTCTACCTCCTGATTTCAGAACAGCTCTTTCTATCTGCAGCACCTGCGCTGAAAGCATATACTGGAGTACCTGGGTCAGAGGAATATCACTTTTTAAGAATATGTTTTTTACAGAAACATTCTTACTACCAGCTCCTACCAAGAGACAGAAAACACAGTATTATTATTATTATTATTATTATTATTATTATTATTATTATTATTCATTATACCTGTTTAACCTTATCACTATGAAATGTAAAAAGTGCTTTTCTGTCAGTAATGATAAAAGGTGAACAAGCTGGAACTGGAGAAAGAGCCCTGTTTTCATTTTCCAGTTGGAACAAGGTATCATCAATGGCCCCATTCATTTGATAAGTCCCTGCAATAAATCTATCCAGATGAGTCAAGCTGATGCTGTCAAAAGGCTGCACCCATCAGCAGTGCATTAGAACAAAGCGGTGTCGAGGTAGGGGAACAATGATAAATGTCAGGACCACTTCAAAATCAGACTCTTGCCATTCTACAATAAATTAATATTGAACCATAAGTCAACTTGTTGATGCTGAAATAACTTAGCCATTAGAAAACTGCTATTAATGACATTTCTGAGGTCCAGTGACAAATATACTTTCTAATAAGCGCATAATTTATACTGTACAACAGTTTCTCAGATAAATGTAGATTATAATGTACAGCTGAGGCAAACTGAACATTGACGGGACTAGTCTGACCTTTATCTGAAGTACACTCATAAAGCTAGGAACCTGGCCCAGCCTTGAATATTTACAGGATAAGAAGAAGCTGGACATTTTTATCAAGACTGTCTGAGTGTTATAATAAGGTCACAAACACTCATAAAACAGAGAACTGGGAGTGTAAGAAACTGACTAACTCCTTTCACTTATTGTTGGCTTCACTGATTTCAGTTTTCACTGCTCAGCTAGCACACTTTTTAACAAAACCCTTTTTTAACGTGTGCTAAGGTTAGAGGGCACTGTAGCACTATGTCACTATAAATGGATTTACAGTAATAGTGTTAAAAAAAATCATGTAATACTGAACCTAAAACATGAATAAAATCCATTTTGAAATGCACTGGCAGCTGCAGACTGGATTCTTGTGCTAAAACAAGCAAATCACCTGAGAGAAAACATTTGCTATTAACTTTCCAAAGACAGAGGCAGTATATGAACACGAAGTTTCACAGTTACTGTATTTTAATTATTTTAATGTCTTGCAAACCACCAAAAGGTCTGATGATGAATTTCTGTGACTTGTTAACATATGTTGTTGTTGACAGAAATGCAGAACATTCTCAGATAGTTACAGCTGAAAGGTGACATTCAGGATAATGGCAATAATGACTAACACAATGTCAGAGCTATACTGAAGAGAGTATTAGTTCACTCCAATTTTGCAGAAAGAATGTATTGCAACCTTCCACACATTTTCTCTATTTAGAAATAGTACATTTTTTTCATAAAGCTGAGGCAAGAGAAAAAAATTAGCTTCACAGGTGTTTCTGTAACACCTGTGATAGAGCAGTTTAATATTACTGATTGCTCCTTCAGGCCTACTCTACTTTCCAGCTATCTGCTCACCCTCATGTATTGCAGTTATGATATTTAAGCTCCAAACTGTATTCCTTCCTGTTCTGATATGGACTGTTACTGTTTCAGTATAAACCTTTTATTTTAGTCAGAACTTCCCTCAGTTACAACGACCAACATGTGCTGAAAGACCTAGTCATTATCATGACTCGCTTCCTTTTTCATTCAGACAGAAATAAAACAACAATAACAATAAAATCTTCTACCAACTGTTCATTCTCTGAACAGTGTACTTTTTATCTACCTTTAGATATTCAGTCTACTTAGCTTACTTGTGTGTAACATGGCCTGTCACATATTGTAATATAATAATTCTGCCCTCAACTGTTACTGTTTCTAAAGTGAATTGGGATATTCCACATTCTAAATGGAGATTTGTGAAATGTTTATATATGAGTTTATAATGGTCTGTTTTACATATTTATGAGAGAACATCTATAAGGTTTCAACAAAAATGCATTAAGGATCCACATGGCATAGGTGTACAGGTGTAAGGAGTTGTCACCATAACAAAAAACTAGTTAGCAAGAGAGCTGTTAGACTGAAACTAAGAGCTGGTGATCAGACCTCAGTGACAGTCAGTCACTGAGGTCAGTGTATCCAGACAGCAATATCATTGTAAGGGAAAGGATTTGGGAATCAAACTGTTAAAGTCAGAGGCTAAGACAACCTGTAGTCAGGCAGTGTGAGAAAAAGCCAGTGCTTTGTGAAAGGTATGGGGGAAGATGGGTACCCCCTATCCCCTTGTTACCTGTGGAAGTAGAGCAGGATGGAGAGCATGGTCTGGTCGATGTTGCTGTTGCAGATCCCCTCATTGAGCAGGTAGCAGGGATCTCGCACCACTGACTCCAGGGAGTCCTGGCGCATGATGTTATTCAGCTTGTCTGTGTTGAGGTTCTGGAAAACCAGCTGATCACGCAGCTGTCGGAAGTGGGTGACGGTAGGGCTGTCCAAGCCCGCATGGCCTGGACGGCTGGTCACCGTGTCGCAGCCATTGGCCAAGTCCAGGCAGCAACTGCAGCAGTCCAGGCCGATGGGCGAGCGGCAATCCTCATCAGACATGGCGGCCCACCTTGGCTGGAGCAGGACAGGGATCACCCCACACCCCCTCCCCAAATGTGTCCCCAAATGGCTCGCCTTCAAGGTTCCCAAAGCAGCGCGTGTGTCAGTACACGGTTCAGTTTTTTGCATGCGTGTGCACACCTCCCGGTGCCTACACACGGCTTCAGATCAGGTGCTCCTACCAGGTGCTTCCACAGGGCTGCCTAGCGCCCCTCTCCTTGAGGGGGAACTCGCGTGCTTAGGCAGCAGCAGAGGCAGTGCGGAACGCGTTTGACAGCAAAAACAGAAGCTGCTTATCAGCTGCTCGGCCCAAGCGCTTTTCTTTTTTTTGTCCTCTCGCTCAGTGTGCTCGGGTAGAGAGAGCGGACACACTGAGGCAGCCAGGAGGTGGGGACACCCCAGTGATTGGTAGGAGGGCCTGCCCACCTCACAGCACGAGCGCCTCCTCCTTCTCCCTCCTACCACCCCCTCTCTCTCTCACTCACTTTCTTTCACTTCACAACAAGGCTAGATAGAATACACCCAGTGAAACATAGAGTGAAAAAGAAAGAAGAAAAACCTGAACCACGCAGGCTGATCTACTGCACGCTGCTGCCGCTGTCAGGAGGAATTGGAGGACGTCACATCAGACAGACTTGCTCAGCACGTGAAGGAGCACTTTGTCCCTCCCCAGGGAGTCTGAGAAGACATGTGCCTCTGCTCTGCACTTGTTGCAGCTGCATGACAGTAGGCTGTCCTGCCAGGCTAGAGTCACATGCCTCTTTTAAATGGGATACCCACGATCTACAGCCCTCCCAAACTTCTGTCCAACCACTAGCAAGAGTCCAGGCGTTAGTAGCCTATAGTCTCTTCCCATTTTATCTCCATATCTCGATGTAGATCGTACACTAGGGGGTGTTTAACCTGTGGGGTGTGTTCAGGGGGGACATGGGGAAGGTCTAAGTTGCCTACCAGGAAATGTATCACAATTGCTTTCTCACTGGATAAAACTGTGAAGCTTAAAGTTCTTTATAATTATCAATATGTTATCAAGTAAAATTAACATTAACTGATTATTAACAGAATATGTTTAATTGCTACTACAAATGCCTATCACTCTTTATCAACTTATGACTTGATTAGTTCATTTTTGGTAAGGCTGGGAGGTAAAATGTTAAGTTCACTTTCAGGTGAGGTGAGAGGGTATAATGCTAAGAATTGCTGGCATACACCAACTTGTTATCTCTGCTGGAACATCCATATATTGGCATATAAGTGATGCAGGGTAAGTGCAGGTGAGTCCTATTTGACTCTTGGTGACCATTTGCATGGCTCTCAAAGTAAAGGAGGGTACAGAGGTAGCTTACCATGGCCTTTTTTCACACATGGCCTGTGGGAAGAAATCCACATGAACATGGGCAGAACCTGAAAACTCCACACAGACTGAGAATGGATCAAACCTCTGATCAAAAAAAACAGTCCAGACACTAGGAGGTAGTATTACCTGCAGCGCCACTGTTCCGATTGTCTCTTATGTAGAGATGAGTTTTAAAAGCAAAATGCATTTTTTTTGTAAAGCGCTGATAACGCTCCTTTTAGGAAAATATCTAATATCAGGTCTTACTAAATTCATACGTGAAGCAAACTGCCATGAAGGGCTAGCAGCACAGTTATGGTTTTGTTTTCAGGTTGAGTTAAGAGTCCATACCTTGCTGCTCGATCTGAGATAGCATAGGTAAACAGTGTAATCTAATCTGTGTGTTCTCTGTGGAGTTTCTATGCTGCAGCATTTTTATATCTGACCAGGCTTAGAAGATTATGCAAGTGATCATATACAAAGGAGTTTCACTGACGTGAAGTCATGGAAACCTCTTTTGGTTCTGCTTGCATACCAGCACGAGATAGGATTCATAAGGATCATGGTGCAAAAAAGAATAAAATGAACTGATCAGAGATCAGTTTGTTCACTCCATGGTGAATTGAGACTCAATGAGTCCTCATTCTAAGATCGGTCTGTCTTCACCTTTGCCCTTCAGTATAGACTATGGCTCTCCTATAGGAGTCATGTCACATGTCACATCGTACACTATTTGAGGCAAGTTTACAGCATTATGTGAGGGTTGCTTAGCATGAGCTGTGCTAAGAAATTCTTGCTATTAAAAGCCATGATCAATATTTTCCTTCCCAGCCTTTTTATTGTCTCTAGTTTTCCTACCCAGGGGGCATGTGGGAAATTCACATTGCACATTTCAGTGTACAGCCAGACTGCCATCTTGTGGTGAACATACCCCTGGGCTGGACTGGTTTCTCTTTCTTCCTTTAGTTTTACTGGCACTTTAAATGCAAGGAAATATCCTTTTTACATCCAGTTCATCCACAGAATTGAATGTGTTCCAGTACATCTGAATAGGATATTTTCAGGCACGTTTTTACTGTAAAACTTTTCCAGGCACTTTGTTACATTTATTCTGGTAAAGTGACAGGATACAAGCTCACTGGGGAAACATTTACTCAACTATTGAAAAACTTTTGAAGAAACAAAGAAAGCAGAAGAAAAAGCAACCAAAAAGTTTTGATTTGTCTCGTTTGATCCGCACCAGCAGTTCAAGTGGTGATTCAACTCTTTTTCCACACAAAAAGTAAACTCTTGACCTGTAGGATAACGAATGAATTTTGGAAGATCTAGTCAAATGTCCGAACCATCATAGTGCTATCTGACCACCCATGCCAAATACTGTTATATTTGTCTTTGCATCTTATTATATCTGCTTGTAGAGTATTTGCATTTTTTGGGAGTACAGATTATCTCTGACTGTAACTGTAAGACAGTTCTCTTTTGTTGGTAACACCCCATTGTTTTGACAGATAAAGTTAGCTGTTTACTGGCTGCAGTTTTATCCATAACCGACCTAGAACACAATGTTCAGCTTTTGAGGTTTAAGTCAAAATTTTCTGTTATTTTGTACTGTCTATCTCTGTTAGCTGTGACATTTTTTCAGTATTTATTGTGTGTCAAAAACACAATAAATTTCACAAAGAGTGAAAAAAATGTGTTTTTTATTTACTTAAAGAAAATATGATGACTCCAGAAAGGTTTATTGTAAATACACAGCAAGGCCGAAAAGATTTACCCCCTAACCCCCCCTCACTGCTCAGTCCTATTTTGACTGATAAAATACAGATACATTTTTCCTCTAAAAATGAGGTCTGTACAGGAATTATACAGCATAGTCTATGTTGCTGTTCCACATTTTTTTCTTGACATCAGGTTTTTTGTTTTAGTAGTAGAAGTAAAGCTGGGTAGTAAGACTGGAAAGAACACGATGCTTCTGGCACAGCTCTGATCATATGATGCTGGCTTTGATGCTGTACATCATCAGCCCCCATAGCAACTCATCTATTCTCCATCAGCAGGATGACCTGTGAAGAACTGGGCAACCCTAACTGCAATAGTACTTTATGGAAGACTATTAATATGTCATAGCAGACTTTAATAGATGCAGTGTTATGTTGTTAAAAAGAGCAAGACTGACCCAGAGGTGTATAATGCCCATACAATAGTTAATAGAAAAATTAAACAGGATCCTTTGATCTGCAGCTAAGGAAGAGCAGGCACTTTATTCCATGTTGGTATAATACAATCCAACATATTTCTTCCCACTATAGTATAGTAAGAAGTACTATATTTAAGAAAAAAGACCACTTTTCCACTTATTATGAACCAGGGGTTTGTAAATTTCAGAGTGGCATACCTGCTTTCCCATGAAAATTGTTGATCCCAAAGGGAAAAACACTTCTATCTCAAGATCCTGTTTATGTAGTTTGTACGTGGCTGGTCAGGGTGTTTTAGTATACAGGCTAAAAAAGCGTCATGGAGAACTTTGCACTGTGGTGATTTTCAGAGCATAACACTAGCACATTCCTGTCCCTGCAAAGAGGCCCAAAACTGGAAAGTTCCTGCATTCGGCCCTGTGGGGAGAACTAATGTGAAGATGGATGAACAACATCAGTTTGTCTTATTAAGCATAACTCTTAATCATGTCAACTGGCTGTTGTCTACTGACCTATGGTTGTGCCTCAGATTGCTCTGTGGTATGATAATTTTGTTATTCTTGGACTTTTATTCTAGGTGTTTGTAAGCAAGCCAAACAAAGGCAGAGTTCATGAAGACAGGCATGCACAGCATGTCTTGCTTCAGTCTCCAAAAAAAGGGGGAAAGCATAAACTTTTTCTTAAATCACACGACCATTCTTTTAGCATTTAACGAAATACCACAAGTACCACCTCCAATATCAAAAACAATCAATTCAATGTATTTAACTACAGTACTTCGGCAACATTTTTTCAATGTTTGCTTTACATCCAGTGATACGGTTTTTTATTCCACCTGAATTTCCCCCCTCCAGAACACACAAACAGGAAATCTCCAGCGAGTAGTCATTATTCTGGTGGTTCCTTAATGGATTAACAACCTTTCATCTCTAAGACTGCAAATCTCTTTCAAGCATATGCTGGTTCACTTCACTGTGGATTGTGGTTTCATCCAGGCTGCTAGGCTACAAACTATGACAACCATAGATGATGATAATCCACTATTCATGATTGATGGATGGATGGATGGATAAGTATTGTAATATTTTCAAAAGTAAAAAATTTTTCTTTGAGTAAGCGTAACAGTCATGCTTCAAAATTGTGTCTTCTGACACAGTGGTGAGCAACACAGGTGCACCCCAAGGAACTGTAGTCTCCATATATGTTCACTCTGTATACCTCTGACTTCAAATACAAGTCTGAGTAACGTCACCTGCAGAAGTTCTCTGATGACTCTGCAGCAGTGTGGTGTGTAGAGAAAGGTGATGATGTGGAGTTCAGGCGTCAGATTGAGGCCTTTTGTTCATGGAGTAAGACAAACCATGTCTAGCTCAGCATCAACAAAACAAACGAGCTGGTGGTTCATCTTCACCTGTGTGATTGGTTATTATTCAGGGTGTAGCTATAAAGCTGGTCCAGTCCTACAAGTGCTTGGAGACCCACACCAAGATCATATTGGCCTAGTGACACAATATGGATGCGCTGTATATGAAAAGATAGAGCAGGCTGAATTTTGTTAGAAGCTTAAGGTCCTTTAACATTCAGTAATATTCTCTACAAGTTTTACCAGACCACTGTGTTATCACTTGTACCTTGCAGTGTTGCCAGGAAACATCATTTGTGGTGAGAGGTGCAGACTCAGTTAAATGACTGAGAAAGCAGGTGTTATCATGAGGTCAGAGCCCTGATTTAGTGGAGACTGTGATTGAGTTCAAGATGAGGAGGAAGCTACAGTTCATAATGGACACTCGCTCACACCCCCTAAATGAATGGATCACCATGAGCTCTTTTAGTAGTTGCTTAGGTGCACTAGGAAGCACTTATGGGGGTCCTACAGCCATCTGTCTCCATAATTCCACACAAGAACTTATTAACTGTTAGTTTCTCAACCTCAGCTCACTAAACACTTAACGTTTGTTATTTTATATAATTGGTAACTGCCTACTGTTTTTTGTTCATTATTATTCATTATTTACTTGTTTATTTTGCATCTTTTTCCATGTGCTTTTTGTTATTTGTTCTCTGTTTAAGCTGACGTTCAGGTGTATATCTCTGCGGGGATTAATAAAGTTATATACGATTCTAAATTTTTGCTACAATCGAAACTGTTTTGTATGAAACGTGTCCTAAAGGAAATGCAAGCTTAGTTTAACGCTGGTATATTTAATGTTTAATCCTTTTACACAGGCGAAATCTCATGATTGCTCACGCATAACTTGTGAAGCACGCAGGGTGGCGCTCCTGGCAGCCATCTAACCCTGGGAAATATCATGTTTGGCCAGCAGATTGGTGCGGGGAGGCAGCGCGCAATGCGCATGCGCATGCGCCAAGCTTCTGTTCAAATCAAATTGGCGGGGAGGCGCGTGCACATCTTTTACTTTTACTTTGGGTCGAGCAGTAGGATCCGACTTGTGTTTAAATGTCGTCTCTGTGGCACTTTTTCCCTTAGTCTTTAGTCATCTTTGAAATTGTCCTTGCAAGATGGATGTGTGTTCTAAGGTTCAGAAGGTTCCAGGCGCCACGGTGGAGGAGGTGGCGGAAAGGATGCAGAGGTAAGTTGCTGTCGTCGTGGTTCTGTTGACTCACCGTTTTAACGACGTCTGGAATCTTGGAATCTAGCTTTGGTGCTCGCAGTGCTCAAGTCTGTTCGGTTTGGTGTATAAATGTTTTTTCTCATCCGTTTTGTTCGTTTTTCTAACTTGTTTGCTTGCTAGCCACTTTTTAACAAGAAAATAAAATGTGACTGAAGACATTAAAGATACTGGGTGACAGGTCGAATTTGTTAAAATGTTTGACCTGGGTTTTGTTGTTCCCGGGTGTTTTTCATGTAACCTGTTCGGCAACTGTATTTTAAGCCTCAAGTAAAATGTGTTATTAGGAATGTTTTTTTTTTGTCTTTTCTAGGTCATTGGCAGTGGAAACTGAAGAAATGGAGAAATACCATGAGTACATAATACAGATATTTTTATGCATTTCTGATGTAATCTCTCTGACTCTCAGCAGTTAAGCTTTAGCAAATGTTTTGTTTTACATTCATGTCAAGCAGCTTTTGCACCTTCACCTTCGTTGTTGGTAAATTCAGGTGTTTTCCATAACGTCTGTCTGGGCTGGCACCGCCCTTTTTCTATGTGAACATGTCTAAACAAAACTTCTTGCAGATTTGATGTAGTAACATTTGGCAAGAGGTAAATAAAGGGATCCTTCAGATATTTTATTATCCCTTATTATTTTTGCCAGCAGGTAGTGTTTACAGCTTTCCCCACGCTAGGTTCCAGGTTTGAATCACACACTGCTGCCATACACTTGGTCAAGGCACATTCCTTGAACTGATAGACTTAGAATAACCTTCAGTATAAATTGGTTAGTAATTCTGCCGTTGATTATCTAACAAAGGCATCGCGTAAATAAAGCTTATCGGGTAAAGAATTGATGTAGTACAGTTATGCCATGTTGTGGTCACTTGTGTTTTCATAAGAAAGCAGATGAATCTTCATTGGGTTTGTTGATGGGCTGATTTAGACATGGTTAGATGTCCACATGCTCCTCTGCAGCTTACAGTAATAGCTGGAAAGTAGCGTGTAAGAGTTGCAGCTTGTGTGTAAGAACTGAAAAATACCCTTTTATTACCTTTCAGTTTGGGTGAGAAAGTATGTCAACATATGTGTATATAGTATGTCAGGTGGCCTGTGTGTGGACTGGAGTGATATTATGCATCATATGCAGTGATTTTTAATATTTATTTAGCTTATGCCTCTTAGGGGACATTATTTGTTACAAACATAAAATATATTATTTCATGCATAAAAATGCCTTTGCTTTGGTTTTTAAATTATTGCAGGTGGCAAATTTCCCCTCCAAGAACTGATTACATTTTCTCTTCATAAAGAATAGTTAATCTGATCCTTTAGCAGTTGGAGTTTGTCTAACAGGGTGTGTTCACAAAGAATTAACCCTCTTAGACAAGGAACTGGTGTTGCTTTATACATGCATCTCATGATAACAGTACTGTTAAATAATTGCAGGTATCTAATTATTCCTGTTTAGTTGTATTGAAAGATGATGCAATAATTTTAGGAAGTGGAATAAGTGTGTGTCTTGTTTATTTTTTTAATGTACAGATATGTTAAGGAAGGAAAACAAGCTGCTCGACAAAGTGACATGACGAAATCCTTGGAGCTGTTCAAGTTGGCATATAAAATTCAACCCAGTGAGAAACTTAAAAGCAGGATCAAGATGATTCAGCAGGCTATAGAAGAAATGGAGCATCAGACATCAGAGAATGAGGATGAGGAATTTGTTAACGTGAACAACAGTGGCTTGATGCTCTACAAAGAACTGCATGAAAAGCTGTATGAACACCAAAAAGAAGGAATAGCATTTTTGTATGGACTTCACAAAGATGGGGCAAAGGGGGGCATTTTAGCCGATGACATGGGATTGGGGAAAACAATTCAGATAATTGGATTTCTTTCAGGAATGTATGATGCTGATTTAATTAAGCACACCCTTCTCATAATGCCTACCTCTTTAATTGGGAACTGGAAAAAGGAGTTTGCAAAGTGGACACCAGGTATGAGAGTTAAGGAGTTTCATGGCACTAGCAAAGCAGAGCGCAATAGAAATCTGGAGAAGGTCCAACGACGAGGTGGTGTCATTATTACCACCTATCAGATGTTGATCAACAACTGGGATCTTTTGTCCTCTTACAATGGCCAGGAATTTAAATGGGACTATGTCATCCTAGATGAGGCGCACAAAATTAAAACATCCTCCACTAAAACTTCCAAAAGCGCACATGCCATACCAGCTGAACATCGCCTTCTGCTTACTGGCACACCTGTGCAGAACAACTTGAGGGAAATGTGGGCACTGTTTGACTTTGCATGTCAAGGATCACTACTTGGTACATCCAAAACCTTTAAATGTGAGTATGAAAACCCTATCACTCGAGCTAGGGAGAAGGATGCAACACCAGGGGAGAGAGCTCTGGGTCTTAAAATTTCTGAAAATCTCACGAGCATCATAAGTCCCTACTTCTTACGGAGAACAAAGCAGGACGTTCAAAATAAAAGGCAAGCAGAAACTACAGAGAATGGTGTATTAATTTTGGAAGACAAGGAGAACAAAAATCCTAATTCTGGTGAAGCCGAAATGCCATCTCTTACCAGAAAAAATGACTTTATCGTGTGGACATACCTGAGCACTGTCCAGCAGGATATCTACAACCAGTTTATATCCCTGGATCACATAAAGGAGCTTCTCATGACGACCCGCTCGCCACTAGCACAGCTGAACATTCTAAAAAAGTTATGTGACCATCCAAGACTCTTGTCTGCTAGAGCTGTTGCTCAGTTAGGATTGGAAGAGGGGATTAGCCCTGATCGTGATAATGATGATGAAAATGAGTCTGCAGCTTGCAGAATTGACGGCATATCTGATGAAACCCTGGTGTCGGAATCTGGAAAGCTGACATTTCTTGTGGCTCTCTTAGAACACCTTGAAGAAGAAGGCTGTCGCACACTTGTATTCTCACAATCAAGGAAGATGTTGGACATCATTGAAAGAGTATTAGTTAACAGAAGTTTCAAGCTTGTAAGAATTGATGGTACTGTAATTAATCTGCAAGAAAGAGAGAGGCGCATTGCTCTTTTCCAAACAAACAAACAGTATTCTGTGTTTCTTCTGACTACACAAGTTGGAGGTGTTGGGCTCACACTAACTGCAGCCAACAGAGTGGTGATTTTTGACCCTAGCTGGAATCCAGCAACAGACGCCCAGGCTGTGGACCGAGCTTATCGAATTGGGCAGAAAGAGAATGTGGTGATTTACCGACTGATCACTTGTGGAACTGTGGAGGAGAAGATATACAGACGTCAGGTGTTCAAAGACTCCTTGATAAGACAAACTACAGGAGATAAGAAGAACCCATTCCGTTATTTCAGTCAGCAGGAGCTGAAAGAGCTGTTCAAGCTTGAAGATACCCGATCATCTTCTACCCAACTCCAGTTGCAGTCAATGCATTCCAAGCAGCGGCGCACAGATCCCAAACTGGATAAGCATATCGCACACCTGCACACCATGGAGATGTTTGGTATTTCGGACCATGACCTCATGTTTTCCCAAGATGCAGCATTACATGAAGATCACCCTGAAGACGAGGAGTCCCATGTATATATTGAAAACCGGGTACAGAAAGCTCAGGAGCTCATGAAAGCTGAATCAGAGTTGCATGCTCAATTTATAGACAATGTCTCTACAAGCACAGAGCCTTCATATCTTCGAAAAGCAGAACATCCCAGAAGAACAGACAGAAATCCTGTAAAAGCACAGCCTACCTTCCCAGTTGCTATATCAAACAGTGAAAATGAGGGCTGCTCTTCAGTGGTGGACCTCACCCAGTCAGTTTCTGATGGTGAGGATTGTGTCCAAAATACAACCCCTGAAACAAAGTTTGTCAAACAGGAGTCCACCTCCCCTCCAGTTAGCTCCTCAGCTTTGAACCTTGGCCATGATATGTCTCTCACTGAAGAGCAGGTCCAAAACGTGAGCATGCAGTTAATTGATCTTGTTCTTAGTGATGGTGATGATGATGCTAAAGTCGATTCTGCCAAGCTTCGAGTGACAAAAGCAGGAGAAATGATAAAGACCAATAGCACTGCCTGCTTTAATCAGTCTCTTGGAACATATACAGATAAAGTTATTGTATTGGACACCTCGGTTCAGGAAGTTGAAGACCTCATGTCATTTTCCATTGGTGAAAATAACATTTCCTCTGAGGATCCTCATGGAAAAGATGAAGAGTACACAACTGCCACTTCTCCCAGCAAACTGACTGCTGCTACCCTAGAAAAAACTGGGGAGTGTCTAAAACTGCAACAGCTGTCTTTTTATGATGCAACAATGGAAGAAGGGACTTCAGTAGTTAAATCTGTAAAAAATGTAAGACTATCGATTCTTCAAAAATCAGACTTTGACCATAACAGCTTTGCTAATGAGTCCTTGAAAAATGATTATAATGGTGAATCTTTCCAAGGCAACTTCAATTTGCAGCTGGAAGACAGTGATGATGGTGAGCGCCCTGAAAATGAAGCCGATGCCCTGGACCGGACTAGCCACAGCATCCAGCTGCGGTCGGATGACAGCTACAGTGAAAGCAGGCAGTTGCCTGTGAGAAGCGTTGGTGACAAGTGTAATGTCAGTGCCTCATCTTTGAAGGAAACAAGTACCAGCTGCATAAGTAACCCACCCAAAGTACAGGAGCTGTCTTCCATTAACTTTGTTTGTGATAAGAAACAAGTCCAAGTAACTTATGATAGTGACGATAACATGGAACAAAGAAACAATGAGAAAGTCAATTCTAGTAGCTCCATAGCAGATGGTCTGTCCCCTGTGAAGAATGTTCAACAACAAGACGTCATCGTGAGCCCAGTGAATAACACAAATGTTGGCTGTATGAGTAACGAACAGTCAGTACAGGAAGTGTCCTTTATTCATTGTGTTCGTAAGAAGAAAAAAGCCCAAGTAATTTCTGAGAGTGACGACGACAGTGCTGTGGGGAATAAAGAAGATGATGGAGCCCTGCTGATTAGTAGTCCATTTAGGGAACCATTTGAAAGAGAGTGTTCCTCTACCCCAAGGCACGGAAGAATTCTGGCATGTTCTACACCTAACAGAAAGAGCATGGGTGGAAACACATCTGTCGCGTCCCGGAGATCTTTCATAGACGCTGTGATGGATGACGTAGAAGACACGGATGAGGAGTTGGACAGCGTAGATGACTCTGAATTCTCTAAGAATGTGGCTGACATGACAGGTTCTGAAAGAGAATCTGTAATGGAGGAGGAAGAACCTAGCGGTGAGACGCTGAACACAGATGAAGATGAGAGCAGAAGTGATCTGTGCTCCAGAAGAGAATCTGAGGTGGATGAAGATGGAAGTAAGCTGGAGGAATCGACTGGTGATTTTGAGTTGGCTTCAGACGAGGTAATGGAGCAATGCGCCCAGGAATGTGGCTCATCACAGAGCACTGGAGATAAACTCACTACTGTTAGCAAAGTGTTGTATTCACGGGAAAAAGAGTATGTGGACTTTGTGAACAGAGGGAAAGAATGCTACTCAGAAGGGAAGCTTAAAGAGGCTTTAGAGTTTTTTGTTAAAGCTCTAGACATCAAAAGCGGAGACCCGGAACTTCAGCTGATGACTATACAGCTCTACCGCCGACTCAGTCAGCACTAAATGGTTAATGTTTGGGAACCGGTTTAAGTGCAAATCTGTACCTTTCTTGGGCTCTTTATTTGTATTTAATCTGAACCTTTTTTCCAAACTATATAGGATTACTCTTTGAAAGTAATATTCCTTGTTGGTAAATAGATGAATTTTAAATCATGTAACAGTAACATTAATACTCTACTCTGACAGTGTTCTTGTCTGTTTGTTATACTGTATTATGTGTTAACTGGAGGAAATAAAACTTTATTTGCTGTATTCGAGCAGACCTTGTTTTTGCATCTAATGACCACATGGTGGTAGTCAAGTGTTTTCCACAAGGTTGTTTTTTTTTGTTTCCCCTCCCCCTCCCCCTCCCCCCTTCTTCACCGGTTAGGTGCAGCTGTTTAGGAGTCCTTATGTTCTGTATGCAAATGTGATTATCTAGCTTGAATATTCATATAGTACTTTTTTCCCGTGGCAGTGCAGTTTTTTTGTGCATTGTGATGTTTCTTATTTATATATACAGTGAAAATGAAAGGCAAAAAGAACAATAAAATTTGTGTAAAACAAGGAAAAGATCAAAAGAAAAATTGGTTGGTGTGAGCTTCTACCTGTCCGTGTCAGACATTGTTTGAGACTGCTTTTCAGTCAAATTCTCTTAGTTTGGTTACAATCAAAGAGTAATTATGAAAGTTGCTACTATTTGTTTCACCACCATCACCACAATTAATTGTAAACAGAAAGAAAAAAAATAAATGTGTTTTTATTTTCTTATATCTAAAGTTGAACTTTCAAATTCAATATGACTGAGCCATTGTGTAATTGAGATTATTTTTAGATAACCAGTTTACAAGTATGGTTTTCTTGCCGACAGTTCCAGTTTCACAATCAGCCCACCTTTTTATTTTTATTTATTTATTTATTTTTTCCGGGTATGTGGCTGTCTCACTTTAAGGTTTCGGCGTTGCAGACTCTGCTCTTGTATGAAGCCATCTACTCACCTGTGCACCTTAGACTTGAAGCGTTTAAGAGTGTATTTGGTCACAGCTCCTTGTCTACTCCTGTAAGCAAGACTATGTGTTTTACTTCATTATGATATGGAAAGTAAGCAGTTCTGCAACAAATATTCTGAAATTTTGCTACAGGGCTTAGTTCCATCAAGTTGCTACAGTGATTTGTATAAGAATTTCATTTAATTTAATTAACTTATTTACCTTGAAATTGCATCCTGTATCCAGACAATATTTTTAAATTCTGCTTTTGGCTTTCATATTCTTTATAATCCTGTCATACTACTATTTTAAGAGATACAATACAATATAGTTATTATTTGCTGATAGTAAGTGTAGTAATAGTTTAAAAAAGTGTTTCTAAAAGGTGTTTGTAGTAGCTTGGTTAATAGTAACTCAGAATTTCCACTTAATTTTTCTTTGGTTATAGCAGTTATCCTTTAGTCCACTGTTTACTGTTACATCTTTTCTCGCGAGAAGTGTAATGTGTACAAAGTCCAGGTTAAACACATTTTAGGAAAGAGACGAACGGACTGGAGCGATGAATTGTTAACCAAATAAATGATGGTGGAAGTAAAAACTCACATACATAGTGAGAACTGCAGTTTACTGGTGAATGATGATACTATTTGCTCTACCTCTCTTGCCCGTTTCAGTGTAGCCAAATGATGTCTAATCTTTATATGTCGTGGGAGATATTTGTTTTAGGCTGTGTTTTTTCTCACGATAATGTCTGTGTGTGGCTATCTGTGGAGCAAGGTTTGCAGGCCCTTCACCGGTTGATTTGCAATTTCATTCTTTCTTTAAAGTGCTTCCTGCCACCACATTTTACATTTCTACGTTGTAACTCGGTATCAGTTTTTCTTTATTTTTTTTTCTTTACTTCTGAGGGTAGCAGGTAGTAGTGTGGTTAAGGGTAAGGTGTTGTGCACAGTTCAGGTTTATAGAGGGCCCTGGATTGCTTTAATCAGGTTGCTAAATATGTACCTGAAGAAAACCAAATGAATTTGTTTAAATGTTGGCTTAGCGCTGAAGTTATAACACACTCACTAATGCTGTTCTTGCCCATGTTTCACTGTGGCCGAACCACAGCTGATACCCAACAAAGCTGGCAGTGCAATGCTACAGTGCTTTCTGGAACGATTGCAAAGGCGCTTTGATAGAGGTATCATTGCTTCCAAGGACATTCCGTGACAGTATTGGCTCAGCAGTCAGCCCATTGCTTAACCCCTTTAAAAGTACAAGTCCCTGCTGAGTCTGCCTCTAAAGTAACTACACTAGCAGAGAGAAATCAAGTGTTTCAGCCTCTGCTGTGACAGATCTTGTGCTTCTGCAAAGGCTATTGAGTGTATAGAACAGGTGACAGGGTTAAATGCTGCTTTGACAAACACTGTCACCAGTGTTTTTCACAGCAGAAATATCTCACGTAGGTAGACTGCAGGGTGTGTATGGGCTAGAAGAGATGTATTCCTTGCATTTATTGTTAATTGTCAAAGATGTTTTGCTGTGTGCCGCTTCAAAACAGCTATTTCAGTACAGGGTCTCAAGCAGCTGGTTACCTTGATTTAAGTGTATTTTTTGCATTTATTCAGGCATTTTTTGACAGACAGTAGAAGACCTTGAAATTACAGGTATGAAATGAAAAATAATTATATAATACTCATTTTAAATTGGGACAAAAGTGAGTGTTATTTTCAAACTGGTCAAATCATGGACCTTCGATGTTTTTACTGACTTTTGTAAAGAGGACTATTTGAATTTGACAGTTGAAAGAACCTGTAATGAACTGGGAAAATTTTAAAAAGAAAAAAAATTAAAATTTAGGCTCTAGTCACTAGACCTTTCAAATGAGCTTGTGTGGAAACTGAAATTGAGAGTTTAAGAAATAATCTTTTTGCATCTCAGTGGTTTGATACTTCAGTGTTTAGGCACTAAGCTGGATGGTGCTTTGGTTTCATTAGAAAATGGCTTCTATTAAAATGTGCAGAATTGCCACTAAGGCCTTTTGCTGTTGGCTCTGCATCCTGGTGCTTGAATTGTTGGATCGGACTGATACATAAGCACCATTAACACCTGTTCTTGTTTGTTGTGGATGTATTTGTGATGTAGATCAGAAAAGATGACCATGTGGAGCTGGATTGTTGGCTGGAATAAGCAGGCACAGTGAAGTTTTAAAAAAAGTTTTGCCTTTTAATTAGTTAAAATAGATGACTAGTGAAATTATTAGAAAGCAGTTGATTTTCTTGCCAGTTCTCTTCTTTTAGAATGTAGTAACTTCACAAATGAAGAGATTTTATATATACAAGTTCTGCATGTCATTGGAAGGCCATAGATGAGTATTTTCATATCAGGGGCGTGGTCCTTCTGTCAAAACTATGCCGTTCTCGGGCTTCTCGGTTATCCTAAAGATTGTCTGACTTTCCTACCAGGCAAGCGTTTACAGTCAAACCATTTTAAACAGGAGAAGAGTTCTGCACTCAGTGAAATGTGACTGTGCAGCTGGTGTGAGCTGTTTGGCCCTATCACCATGACACAGTTTTTCCAGCCTGCTGCCGCAACAGCGAAATGCATTGTTCACAGCAGACAGGTGTGTCTTGTACGTTGAGTTAAGCTGGCTCAATACACAGGAAGTGTGGCACTGCTTCTTGAGATCTGCTCTTTGCTATAATTTCTCTTGTGTCTGGCTTATTGAAAAGCTCTGCATTTATAGGCATGAGGTGTAGGCTACTGTTTCCTTTTTGGAAAAAATACTTTTTTTGCCAAAGAAGCCTTTGCAGAAACATCAAACCGTTTTGAGCAAGTTGGAATGTTGCAACTCATGCCACTACAGAAAATCATTTAATTTAATTGACTTTTTAAGAACTGCTTCTTACGTTTTACGATGCATTGAGAAGTAATCTTTGTGCTTTATCTTGTGTGTTTATAGCGCTGAATTTTAAGCATGAGCAGCATTCATTTCGGTGAAAATCCGGCAGCATATATGTTTCTCATCAAATTTTCACTCACTTAGGAATCCCAGAGTAGAAAGTTATATGTTTATTTCGGAAGGAAGTCTAGCAACTACTATATAAAACTTTTTTGTATAAAGCGGTTTGATGCAAGGTGTCAGGAATTTGGGGGGAAAAATAAACAGGCAAGTTGTACAAGTGGAACTTTGAGGTGACAAAAACAAGTGAAAACTATTTTTTTATTGCAGACATTATGAAGAAATACATACTGAGCAGCATTACAGGACACAAATGGAAACATAACAGTGGGAGATACATAGCTATATTAAATCCATATCACATAAAAAAAGTTAAAAATATGAAAGAAATAAAAATAGCTGCTCAACTAATAAGATTAGTTTGTCCAAAAAAAAAATCAATGATTTGAAATATCCTTATAGCTTTCTTATTGGAAGAGATTTCTGATGAAAGAGACTTCAGATCAATGAGAAATAATTTAGGGTCTGGTCTTGAGTTAATGCATCTTGGTTTATGGATGTAATTTCTGGATCCTTGAAATCATTGTTTATACCTGCATGTTCAGAGGCTCAAAATGTTTTGCCTAAAATAGCAATAGACATTAAACATGTTGAATAATCCTATTAGAGATAATGTACTCCCTTTGAGTGCTTACCAGGGTAACACCGTCGATTAATCATGCATTACAGAAACCAGAATTTCCACTTTGTTAGAAGTAGAACAAAAGTTTAATTCAAATCCATTAAAACAGCTAATTCAATGGTTATGCAGCAAGAAGAAAAGTTTCCCACTGTTGCCTAGTCTAACGGTTTGTATGCCTGGCAGGCTTAAAGTACAATAACTTCAGATACTGATGCTGGGTGCAGAACACATGATACATTTGGCATATTCAGTAGGTGATCCACCACAGCTTAGCCTGTGTTAGCCTTATTTCTTACCCTAGATTTATGTCTTTTTTTCTGATTTAGTGAGTAGGTGGTGGCTCTGACTTGGTACTGTGAAAGCTCCTTTAGTTCCTTGATCCATATCTGTGCTGAGCGTGAGTAAAGTGCAGTGCCACTTCCTTTCTTTATTTTCGTGCTGCTTTTCCTAAGTAATTGTGATCAGATGGAGACAGATTAAGAGAGCTGCCACATCAGCCTCTGTTGGTAAGAACATGTTCATAGGATCCTGTTCTTTACCCTGCCAAACACTTTGTGTTCACATGCTGCTGGGAGATATCGGCTCCGAAGTAAGAAAACTTGAAATGGAAGTGCCTGCAAGGGAGTACAACTGCTGTGTTTCCTGCTAAAAGAGAATAACTCAAGATTTCGCATCTGAAGGTTGACTTTCTACTCCATATTTAATTTTGCTTTTTAAAAGGTTTAGCAAGAGGTTTCATGAAATTTGGTGTGAATTCTCCCCCAGCTGCCTCTTGCTACCATGGCAACAAGGGATACATTTTGTTCAGTGTCTTTTTTTAAATTACTCTTGTACCGATGCAGCTCCAGCGGTGAGCTGAAAAAAGAACTCTAGGTTTTGTACACTATCTATTCAAAAACCAAACTGCTCCTGGAAGCTCTACTAACTATTTTTTTTTATTCTTTGGCTGAGTTAATTTATAGAGTAGACCAGGGGAGGCTTCGTGGTCCACATTAGTATAGAAGTACGTGCTGACCAGATACAGACCCTGAGAACAGCAGCTTGACAAATTCACTGGCTAACAGCAGCAGCACTCCAAGTTTGTATGTATAAGTCCAGAATATGTCTGGATTGTTTGTCAAACTTGGGAACCATCTACGGTCAATGCCTTCCTAATTATAACAATCTTTAAATCAGATTTGAATGGAATTATACCCTCAATACCCTCAATAAGTGCTTTTTGAAGTCTTAGAACAGCAGTTCCGATGCTCATCACAGTAGTGTTGAGATGAGCCTGATGGCTTGCTGGAATCTTTCCTCTGGATGCAGCTCACTGGAATACCCAACAGAGGCAGAAAATCGATAGCTTTCCAGAAGCGCTCAGCTGCCAAGAGTCCAGTACAAGTGTCCCTATGGACGTTTGGTGTTCCCTTTTAAAACAGGAGAAACTGGGTTAAGATGGCTGTACGTTCAGTTTGTTACAAACTGTTTGCCTCGCTGTGCAGCACAGCACATTAGCCCTCAGGAGGCTGTTTGACAAGCTTGATGTTGGTTACACTTTTTCAGACATTTCAAATTTAATTTGTATCCAATAAGAGATTTGTTATAAATGATATGTGTGCTTGCATATTTTTGTGCATACATGTATATATTCTGTGTGTGTGTGTGTGTGTGTGTGTGTGTGTGTGTGTGTATATTCAGCAATACCCCACTAAACATTATCACATTCAGCGCTATTTTGTTTTAGCAGTCACACTGTAAAATTATGACACACATGCACATAGTGTGCAAGACCTTCCATGTCCTCCTTTTTGTTAGATATTGTAATAATCCTCATTTTTGCACCTCTCTGGTGCTCGTGCCTCGTGCGTTTATTACCCTTCCCTCGTGTGGGTGAGGTGTTCTGTGTCTTTTTTTTTTTGTGCTGCCCCTGCTTCCAGTTCCAAGGCTCACTGCACAAAACTTAAGGGCCTGTGCTCTCACACACATCTCCTTGTTGATCGCTGTTCCACATCCTTTCTTTCTTACATTTTACATGTGTATCCAGCAATTGCACATTTGTGTGTATGTGGGAAAAAAAGACACACAGAGAGGGATCTAGCTAAACAGATAAAATGTTAAACTGACCCTCTTTACAGCTGTTTCAGTTAGTGTTTCACTTTGGTGGAATGCATCCTCAGTGCTAACTGGGGTCTGTTGTATAAACCTACCTTTTTTCTCCCCCGTACAAAAGTAGTGCATTTGTAAGGTGAAGTCATTCACTGAAGACATAACCATTAGTTTTAATAATAAACATATTGTGTTCCTGAACCCCAGAACTGTCACCTTTTTTTGCTATAATATCAAATCCCATTAAAATGAACAATTACTTCAATAGTTAACATTAGTTATTATAACACAACATAACACCAGTTTCCTTTCATTACTCTGTAATGTTGTGTCTGTCTACCTGCAATCATTTGACTTTTGAAGCTACTACACATTATCCACTTAACAAAAACATATACACATATAAGTGTTCATGTATTATTACAGCCTTTATTGTGAAAAACAGAAAGGTGCAAACAGAAATCCATGAAAACAGCATAAATGATTACAGTAGTATTGCAGCTGTGTGTTTTGATATGGATTTGATCCTCTCAGCTTGTGTGTAGTTTGTATGTTCTCTCTGCATTTGTGTGGGTTTTCTCACAAAGTTTTGCATTTCAGGTAAACTGGCATTTCTAAATTTTCAGACGTGTTCTCTAGAGCATCCACATTGCATCTGCAAGGCACTTTGGATGGTGGCGTCAGTTAAATTCGACATTGTAATAATTTCAATTTATTTTAGAGAAAAGTGTCTAATAATGAATGTGTGGATTTTTCACATTGCTCACCTGTTAGGAGACACGCAGAATCCAAATTCAATCCTTGTAAATTTAAGGGAATGCTTCTAAGCCGAAACAGGGGTATTAATGGAAACTTAAAGTAAATGGAGTATGTCTCAATCAAATGGGAGTTGCTGTATGGTAGGGAATTATACTAATACTACACTAAAAACAACACTAGAGGGGGTGGTTTCTTTAAAAACATCAACTGTATATCCCAGTGTAATGTCTATTTTTGCAAAGGTCTGCACAATTTGATGGAGAAAATATGTTTATGGTATTTCACAGCTTTTAAAAATAAGCCTTTGTAAATCTACAGGTGTGTGAAATGTACACAATGTATGTAATGCTCAGATGTATTTTTATAGTTTTATGTACTTCTTAAAGTTGTGATTTGCAAAATGATTTGTTCAGTAGCAGTGCAACAGAATTCTGGTCTTTTTTTGTGGGATTTGAGCTCCTGCAGGGCTCTGAGGCGAGAGACATCTGAACATGGTCATCTCTCTGGCAAAGCAGCACAGAGAGGGATGCTAATGTGGTGTGTCCAACTGGTCAGTGTTGTCATTGTCACACACCATTTACACATGACTGACAAAATGTCGCTCTTCCGCCACAACTGCAGCCCTCTCTCTTAGATGTAGGAGTTGATGGATGTACAGAAGTGAGCAGAAAGCAAAGAGATGTGGTTTATCCACTTGGGGTTAATTCCAGCGCTGTTGTGTAACTGCACTGTGTGAGTCTTTTTTCCTCGGTGCTGAGCGAGCACAATAGATGTACCTGATTCCATCAAAAAAAGCAAGAGCCAACTTGCAGGTAATGGTGACATTTAACAAAAGCCATGGAGCTCCTGCTTCATTGTTTCTTCTGTCATAAAATTATGATGTTACTCTGAAAGCCTGCTTGGCAGTAGGTACAGTGATGTGTGTGTGTGTGTTTCTGATCAATCGGGTTTTGGTCCTCTGCAGGTATGTAAATTTATTTGTAAAGCTATGCATCCATTAACTTGTTATACATCTTTTCAGTCTCATTCATGACTGAACTCGATTAGGGCCAGAATAACGCCGAGAAGCCCAAAAAGCACAGTGGTTAATGTCAGTCACATGCTTTTGTTAAGGTCTTCAGTTTAATTTCTTAAAAAGCAAACATACATTTTTAATTGCTCACATTTTTCTTGCAACACTGTTGGGAAGAACATCAGGAAGGACAAGCATCACGTTTTTTTCCCCAGCCATTTTTAATTTTCTACATTACTGGCATATTACTGAAAGAAGGTGCTGAGAATCAAAAACACAGAAGGAAAGGTGTCCCAATCCATGCTTTTCATACACACGGTGAACTAGAACAACACAAATACACTGTACATACTTGTGAAATACACTGTTTGATTTATTTTTTGCTGTTTACATATTTAATTGATAGTTTTCTCTGAAGGTAGTTACACAGTTGAGTCATTTTTACTGCATTGGCTTAACATAAGTACTTTGATCAAGGTTTGTAAAGCAGAATTTGAGATGCAAACCTGTGTCCCTCAAATCCGAGGCAGCAACTCTTAACCATTATGCCACCTGTTGCCCTTCTTCTCTGGGCTACACAAGACAGAGCAGGCTTCTGAAAGCTGTTCCAAGTCACAACAGAGCAACAGCCCTGTTTTGCTCCCTTCTGGGCTGTTCTACTCTGTCCGATGACCTGATTAAATAGGCAAACCTTTGCAGGAAACTGACCACATTATTTGTCTGCTTTAGGCTTAGCTACCTCGCTTGTGGGGGTTCCCCATTTAAAATGGCTGTTCTTGTAGACTTTTCCCATTGTTTAATGTGTTAGTTACTGAAATATGCTCCATAGTATAGCCTGAATTCACTTTTATTGGATACCTCATTAATATTTTTATTTTGCATTTGTTAAAGCTATCAGTTAGTCCCCAAGTTTTGTAGCTGAAATTTTCCCCAATATGATTCACAGTGCTAGATTTATACAGTTTGTATAAGTGTGTGTGTGTGTGTGTGGACATGTATTGTGACAACAGATGGCTTGGATGGTGGTTCAAATCGTACTGTTTTATTTCATGCTCTGCTGACTTTATGGAGGAGGAAAAGAATCCCTGCTGTCTTTCCCCAGCACTTTTCATTCTTTGCAATGTTTTTGAGAAGTTTTGAAAATTTGGCTTTCTCTCTGCTATAAAAACATTAATGTCACAAGACCATTGTCTGTTTTTCATTCTGCGAAGCATGCAAACACTATGTTCTTAGAGGACCTGGTTAGCATTACTAACAAATATTTGAGTGATTTTCATTTGATCACAAGATTTATGCCTTATGGCATTAATTTTTTCCATGCTTAAGTGGAATGTAGTGCACTGGGTTTAGCCAGTAAACAGCCAAACTGCAGTTGAAGGATCAAATTCTTTTGGGTTTTAGACACCAATTATTTGTGTGGGCTACAAAACGTGTGATATAAACTGCTGGACACAAAATAATTATCCTGGACGTAAAATAATCATGGGTAGAAATACTATTTTTTCTTTTCTGCACTATAGCAAGTCTGCTGTATAAGTGGTATATACTGTATTTCATAACTTATAGAAGTTTTTACTGTACGGGGATGTATTTTATAAGGGATCGATGTGTCTCTGCATATACAGTGCCTTCAGAAAGTATTCAGACCCCTTCACTTTTCCATGTTGCAGTGTTATGCTAAAATTGTTTAAATTCATCTTTTCAAACCTCAGTCTATACTCAATGCCCCATAATATCAAAGTGAAAACAGGAGTTTAGAATCTGTTGCAAATTTGTTAAAAATTAAAATCTAAAATATCACATTGACATAAGTATTTAGACCCTTAACTCAATACTTTGATAAAGCACCTTTTCCTCTCAAGCTGTCAGGTTGGATGGGGACTATTGGTGGACTGCCATTTTCAGGTGTCTCCATAGATATTCAATTGGGTTTAAGTCTGGACTCTGGGTGGGCCACTCAAGGATCTTCACAGTGTTTTCCCTAAGCCATTCCTGCGTTGTCTTGGGTGTGTGGTTAGCGTCATTTAGCTGTTGGAAGGTGAACCTTTGGCTCAGTCTGAGGTCCTGAGCACTCTGGAGCAGGTTTTCATTAAGTATAGCTCTGCACTTCACTCCATTCAGCCTTCTCTCAACCCTGATGAGTCTCCCAGTACCTGCTGCTGGGAATAAAAACTCCACAGCATAATGCTGCCACCATCACGCTTCAATGTTAGAATGGTGATGGGCATGTGATGAGCAGTGCCTTGTTTCCCCCACAAGAGGCTTAGAATTGAGGCCAAAGAGTTCCATCTTGGTTTCATCAGACCAGAGAATCTGGTGTTTCTCACAGTCTAAGAGTCCCTTAAATGGGCATTCATGGGCCTTTTACAGAGGAGTGGCTTCTGTCTGGCCACTCTGCCATAAAGCTCCGATTGGTGAAGTGCTGCAGTGCTGGTTGTCCTTCTGGAAGTTTCACCCATCTCCACAAAGCATTTCTGGAGCTCAGCAAAAGTGACCGTTGGGTTCTCAGTCACCGCTCTTACCACGGCCCTTCTCCCCCATTTGTTCAGTTCGGCCAGGCAGCCAGCTCTAGGAAGAGTCCTGGTTGTTCCAAAATTCTTTCATTTAAGAATTATGGAGGCCACTGTGCTGTTGGGAACTTTCAATGCAACAGAAATTTTTATGTAGCCTTCCCCAGATGTGTGCCTGAAAAAAACAATCCTGTATCTGAGCTCTACAGTCAGTTCCTTTGACCTCATGGCTTCATTTTTGCTCTTCATATGCATTGTCAGCTGTGAAACCTTATATAGACAGGTGTGTGCCTTTCCAGTGCATGTCCATTCAATTGAATTTATAACGGGTGAACTTCAATCAAGGTGTAGAAACATCTCAAAGTTGAGATGAAGAAGAGAAGTGAAATGCACCTGAACTAAAGTGTCACAGTAAAGGGTCTGAATATTTATGTCAATGTGATATTTCCGTTTTTTTATTTTTAATAAATTTGCAGAACATTTAAAAATCCTGTTCTCACTTTGATATTATGGGGTATTGAGTGTAGATTGGTGTGTGGGGGGAGGAAAAAAACAATTTCAGCATAACTGCAACACAAAATGTGAAAAAAGTGAAGGAATCTGAGTCCTTTCTGAATGCACTGTACTTAATTTGAGTTGAGACACTTGTAATGCATGTCCAAATGACTAGTAACCAGCGCGCTCATTAACCATGTGTTTCAATGGAGGGACGTTCCAATAGAGTTGTGACAATGAGCCCAGACACTGTACTGAGCAGCAGATGTACGCCATTAACAAGACTCTAAATGAGACTTGATTTAGAGTAATGGCTCAATTCATGCAGTCTGACAAGTTATAATTGCGGTGTTTGTCATAAAATGGTAATCTGTCAGTACAATAATAATGGATGCGAGTGGCATAAACCAAATATTTTAGGTGTGCATCTATTGATTGCACACGTCATAATATACTTGGCGAATTGCATTGAGGCGTGCTTTAAGGGCAGCTTTCCCATTACTCTTGTGTTTGGCTTCGAACCTACCATGACAGAGACATCTGTTATCCCATCTGTAGCACACGGTTGCGGGGGCAGCGGTGGTACTAACAGATAATTTAGCTAATTACAGGCATGATCAAAGACCAGGAGGAAGTAAAACGGCGGCTCTGCAATTCTACAAAGTAAAAGCTGCTGGTCCCCTTCCGGCTCTCAGGGAAAGAGGGGGAAGATGACTCTGCAGTTTAAACTCGGTGAGTCCTGTGAGCTCTGATCACCTCCATTTTCACAGTCACCCGTAAAAATCAAGAGGTGACCAGAATGCTTTCGCTGGTATCACTTGCTTTCTTTCACTTCATGTTCTCTGTGGTGTACTGAATTTGAAACAATTGATTTTTGCCCCTATTTCTCTTGCTTTTTCCAGCTTTTAACAAGTTAGACAAGTTGACAGTTTCTGGTAGGAATTCTGAGTAGGATTATTGCTTTTGGACTGAGAACCAATGCTCTAAGGTCAGGGAGGCACTCAAACAACTGAGATGATGTATACATTAGGTTTATTTAGCTGGGATGGTTAGTAAGTTGATTGTTGCGCTTTACTATGGTGTGGCAGATGTTTTATGGCTATGTTCATGTATACCGATCCAACAGATTATGTTCCAAATCATCTCCTCAAATCCAGGAAAAAGTAAACATGGAGCCTATTTCCAATTATTTTTAACAGGAAAAATTACAATCCATTTTGATGCCCCCCAAAAGAAAACCCCAACAAGTTTCCCCAAATATCATTAAAAAGCTGCAAAAACACCTATGTAAGCAACAAACCGTCACTCTTTAGTACTCTTTCTTCTCCTTGTACACCAACAGAAATTTAACAATAACATTTGGTTTTAAAAAAACTGCAAAAAACTGTTTAAAATAAACAGAGCAATTCACTGTACTGAACAGTTACATACAGTTTATGCTACTATACTTATATAGCAAACGTGCTACGTGATATGAACACTGGCCAGTTAGACTTTACTGCAGGCCAGACACAATGGGAATCCAGCAGAGACAATACAAGCAAGACACATAATCAACTGTCACATTTAAAAACAGCACATTGCAGATGGGGAGTTTTTCATTTCACAATTCATCTGAAAAATCTAACTAGCATTTGGAATGTAAATAGTGATTTTTAATAAGAGTTTAATTTATATTGCCACCAGATATGTTTTGCAAGAATACTGTTTTAAAATGTTTCGGATTCATTCTTGATTTGCAATCCTGCTCCGTAAAATATTGTGGCTGCACCTTTACACCACGTGACACTAAAAAACACAACTTTGGTTTCTTATTCCAGTGTTTCTACAGAGTTTTAGATATTTTTGGATGAAAAACCTTTTATTTCAAGATGAGGCTGTGTACGTGGTTAGGTTAAAGATGATAAATGGAAACCTCTGAACATAAACCGAATTTTTGGTATAAAAAAGAAACCTTCTATTGGAAGGCCATAAATAGATAGCAGGGGATAAGTGTGTGTTGCTGCAACCAATACCTCTAGCGGATGAGCTCAGTTGACTACAGAGAAAAACAGGATATCCAGCAAATCCTGGTTGTTGCTGAAGTGCAGCACATCAGCAACCCCAGGGCAGTATATAGTGGCACCTCTACTTCTGCTGTGGGCAGGGTGAGTATGGCAGATAAATTTATAAGCACATCCCTCCGAACATACTGAGTTCTTTTTTAAGTTGTAGCTGTGTGGAAACACTGTGTAAGTCAGGAAGATCAGAATATTGTATCAATAACCACAGCTCAGTTTCATTTATACTTTTGCAGTTTTTGTCTTTGGTATTTGGACACCTGCATACCATCTTGTATTAAATTCCTTTATCTTGGTAAGTTGGTTTTAGGCCTAGTAAAAACATTCTAACCATGTATATGTGAAGTGACAAAATCTTTTGAGTTATTTTAACTTAGACTCAAACTGTAATAACAGAACTTTCACAAACAGAAGTTTAAATGTTTTTCATATTTTTGCAAACCAGACTAAGTAGTGATTTTTTTTAAATTTTTATTTTTAAACTGAAAGATTATTCCATGGTTCCAAAAGTGATCGTGCAATACCAGTTGCAGAAAGTTGGTAGAAAAGCCATTTAAAATTTGTCAAGAGATTTTGTAACATAATTGTGAAATGATTAGAAGTAATGAATTTTAATGGAACAGATGCACTAGAGGAGAGTGTGTAAGTTCAAAGAGTTTAAGAAGAATTTATAAAACTGTGTCTTTTTTTCACAAGGCATAAAGTCAATTTTTTGATGGATGTTTCGCTCTGATGTGTGCTTTTGCCATGTTGGTCAGAATAAGACCCTTATCATATTTAACATGTTCTCAGAGGAATTTGCCCCATAGCCTGTGAGCAGTAATCAGGTTTGAAAAGAGCAGACATATCTCAGAAAGCATGTTGCTGACCAAGATGGCCTCCACCAGGGCCCAGAGGAATTAGAGGTATGGCCACATTTTTATTTTTGCACTTCCTCTCTCACATGCACCACTAATGTCAGGAAAAGGATGGTTTTCTCGTCCAGGAAATAAGATTAGCTCTCCCCCTGTGCCTCTCCACACTCTTGAGGGAACCTGGCACAACCCTTTACTCTGGCAATGTTCTATTGTCTTTAAAGAAAGTAGATGAGTTGATCTGGAATATTTACACAAAGCGTTTACAGCTCAAGTGCCACAGCAGCCTTTGTGAGAAAACCAGTTCCATTAGCTCTATTAATTTATTCATGACTTCATTATGAAAGTGATAAGGGATGAGACTCTGAACTTTCATTCTGAGCTGCACTTTGACAGCAGAAGAGTTGGTCACCTTTAGAAACTGGCAGGAATATGGAATCCCTGTTGCTTTAGGATAGGACAGGACAGGGAAATTTGCCATGTAGCGCCTGCACACAGGGGGTATGTAACATTAGACACATAACAGTAAATTAATGAAAATAGCAAGAAAAGTATAATTCTCAACAGGCCTTTGTATGGAACTGTGGAGGTGAGTGGCTGTTGGAAAGAAATACCCCCAATTTGAATAACCTGGTGGATAAAAGAGCTCATGGTGATCATTTCATTCTGGGGACGTGTCCCATAGTCCATTGTTCATTTTTTAGCCTTAGACATTACTGTGTTCATAGTCTCTGAGTTACTACTGTTCCAAGTGCTCAGACTGCTCACCACGGTTGACCTCTGCAGTAAAATAAAACTGCGGGCTATTCTGCGTCAAATTAGATTAAAAAGTGTGGTTTTTTTCCAAAGCGTTTGTTATTGGTTCTATGTGATAGTGAGGCATCTGGGGTAACAAGGTGACTGCAGAAAACATTTCCGTTTGATGCCCTTAGAGCTTCATGAAATGCAGCAGTGGAAAACGGTTGACAAATGACAGCAGTTTGCAGTTTTAGTCCTTACGCAGAGTACTGACTTCTACTGAGCATCATTAATAGCAGAACACTTTTTCTTTCTTTCCTTTGAGCAGATATCATACTGCTTTATTTGTGATGTTAGTATAGTATCAGCAGAAGCCAACGAGCCCCCAGAGCTGTCACACGTGATCCTGCAGAGGATGCAGTTACGATGAAGCTCATCAGAGAACAAAGTTGGATTGATTTCTGAGGCGCGAAAGCAGGGCCCATGGTGGATCGACTGAGTGCTGGCTGGGCTGAGTGGAGGTGGGACAATTGGTGTGTTACTCCTGTACGGCCTGACCCACAACTGCACAGCTTGAAAGCCAAGCCACTTCCCATATACAGGCTGCCAAGAAACTGCTTTTCTGGCAGCACATATGCATTAATTTGAGCCATTGTGGAGAGGTGTGATGGTAGGATGTTCTCGTACTGACTGTCCCCATTTTTAGCTGGGCTGCTGCTATTCTCACAAAAGGGTTATTTTTTAATGGCCATGGTAGCCCATGAAAAATTGATTTCCTTTAATGGTAGCAAATTGAGTTATAACCCTTCAGCAAAAAGCATGAAGCATTTATTTTCTCACAGTGTTCCATAACCTTCCTTTTGCAAATGTTTTCTGTCTGGTTTGCTGCATTGCCACTGAATGATTTAAGATTTTAAGGCATGATACATATTTTGAGAATTAAGAGGCATCATAATATTTTCAGCTGTCTAGCCTTATCAGAGGTACCCAGTACAGCAGTGTGTGTGTTTTTCTATTTTTTTTTTTTTGGAGCCCAATTTCTAAGTGACGTCATTGTACAGCTCTGATTCTCTTTGATCTCTTTTGTTGCCATTCCGTCTTTATTCACAGAAGATCTGGAAACGAACAAACTGTGTTTCTATGGAGCTGATGTTTACTGTCATCACATCTGTTCTCTTGAAGAGACTTCTGCATGTGCTGGGAATTTATGTTGGAAACCCCTGTGTTGTTTTTGTCTGGGGAAGGTTTCTATCTGACCAAGACATGGGCCATGTCCAGCACTCTCTCATAGCAGACCCATCTGTTTCAGGTGCCCATGTCTGCGCCTGCCTCCAGCACTTTGTTCCATTGTCACTACTGTGAAGCATTGTCACTATTTCACAGCCAGACCCGTGAAATAGTGGGAATGGCCAGCTGGGTTTCACAGGATGTCTTTGCTGTTTTTTCAATGATTGCAAATTGATTGTCTTCCTGGCTTTTAAGAGTAGAGATAATTCTATGCCAATAATAGCACCACTGGCCAACCATTATCTAAGTTCTACTTGTTTACTGTTGTCCTCAAGGCCACAAGGTTTCATGTACTTTTATTGTAAAAGCCTCCCCTAAATTTAAAAACTAGTGTCCACAGACCTTTGCTCACCCTCTACCCTCAGGCATCCAGAAATTTACCATTTGCTATTACAGCTGTATAGTAAAACTGTACTATTTTTCTGTATTTTTCTTTTCCTGTGCACTTGCCATATAAAACTAAATTTTAAGGGTGTTTTCCTGTATTTTTAATTGAGTTTGCAAAATGTCTTCCTTATTTTCATTTTTCAGTGTTTTTTATGGGGAGGGGGGGGGTCCTTTCTGCATGTCTAACAACCTGTTTTGCATTTTAGAAGCATGCATAAAACACACTGTATGCTTAATTTAGGTCACATCACACTGAGGTTCTGTGTAAGTGCTGAGCTTTGAAATTACTGATATTTGATCCTGACCTCAAATCATTTGTTCATGAAACTGATATAGTTTCTCACCTGGAGTTCATTCAGGTCAGTGTTGGATGTGAAAACTGGATTATATTATTGGGAAGGAAAGATCACTCAGCATGACCCTATTGTCTGGGGAGGGATCTAAATAAAGTACATTTTCACTGGTTCTCACCTTTCTAAACTTGGGGTTAGTTCCAGAAAAGTCCTGTGATAATGAGAAAGAAAGATGTAATCAGGTTATTCTATAACTATGGTAGGATGTGTACATAAAAACCAATGAATCTGTAAATATTGCATTAACTTATTCTTCCCATTTCTGCCATTATTGTGTTACGAAGCTTAATTAATTAAAATAATTTTTAAAAGAAATTAAAATTTAAAATTATTGAACTTATTGTGCAACTTTTGCTTATCACATTTCTTAACCCCATTGACTCAACACCATTGAAAAAAATTATGAATGAGACTGACTGTGGTATCTTACTCTTAAAGACCATCAAAGTTTGGGTACAAGTTAAGTTCATCCTCTCTAACTCCTTGGTGTAGATTATCTATCTATTATCTATTATCTCTTTCTAAAAATTCTACAGTGTCTGTTTTCTAACTAAAGCTGATATGTTCCAATGAGAAACCACTTTTCAACAGTGATAGTCTGTGCTTTGTGAGCTTTTACAGTTATATAACAAAAACTGCATTGTTAAAATTTTGTATTACATTGTATTACCTAAAAGGATAGGAAATTCTCATTTATTCTATATCTCACAGTATTTGTGAATAATGTGATCAACAAATCTATAGAAATGTGCCAGCACATGGTTACTTTTCATTTGCATGTGTTCAAAGCTTTTTTGTGCCATAAACAAAAATAAATAAATATCTATCTATCTATCTATCTATCTATCTATCTATCTATCTATATATACATACATACATACATACATACATACATATATACACACACACACACACACACACACACACACATATGTGTGTGTGTGAGATGTGTCCTGTTTGTCAGGTAATCTTTGGAAATTACCTGAGAACTACCTGGAAACACCTGACACTAATATGTGTAGTGCTCTATGTGTGTTTCTATGTGCATTTGACTATGCAAATACTTGACTTTGGGTAAGAAGTATGTATGTGCCAAAATTCAAGGTCAAGTCTGTGTGTTGAAAAGTAAAGCTGTACTTTTAATAAGGAGAAAAAAAATCAAACAGATTATGATGGGGGATTTTGTTAATATGTATTGTATGTATCAATGTTTTATTTATCCTTAAATTTGTGTTTTAGCACAGTAACAAAGAGTTTCCCCTGCAGCTATAGAAATATCCAGTTACATGGATCTGGGCTAAATTGGTGGTGCAGGAGGTAGTGGTGATATCTCGCTCCTCCTAGACTGTGTGTTTCTAAAAACATCTCCTAGTACTTATCAGCTCTACTGTAATGTCTGATCTGAGTACAACATCTAGTACATATGACAATAGTTATTAGTGGCCATACTACTGGTCCATATAATGTCCTAATAGCACAGCTGTAGCCATATTTCTGTAGTAAACCAGTCAACCAATATCTGCTAGCATTTATCAGGTGCCACACTTTATTCTCTTTAGGTCGTATTTCCTTCATTAAGGTTTTTACTTCTGTATGGTTCCGATTTAGTGTTCAATGGTTCATTGTTGTTTGTGACTTTGCCTTTAGCTCCCAATCTATGTTCTTGTCTTTAAATGATTGATTTTTTTTCCTTTTTATGTTTTCCAAATTAGTTTTGGAGAGCTAAAAGAAGCAGTCACTATATTGTTTTCCTTGTCTCACAGACTGCTGCATTTTCACTCCAATTAAGGGATATTTTAATTTTTAATGAGCACAATTACATCATCCCATTTCTACTTATCTTCTGTTACAATTTGCAAGCTATGATTTTGTAAGTACTTTAATTCAATTTTGGTCCAGCTGCAATTATTTGTGCTAAATGCAGTGCAACAGTACCCTTTCCCTTTGGTCTTCATCCACCTAAACATACCAATTATGGCTTTAAGTGGGCTTCACCATTTTTTCTCCAGCATTTGTGGAACACAGGAGAACTTATTAAACCTTTCAGACAGTACACATTTGGAGACCTGCATTTTTATCCAATTACGGATGAAACAATACTGTTATATTTCAGTGTAATTTCTGGACCCATATCAGTGTAAACCACTTAAAGAAGTAAGTGTGTGTGTGAATAATATACAGTAGTACCACATGTGTAGAGTCCATGCATGAATAGCAGTTCAGTTCCACAAGGGCATGTGACACAGTAACAGAAGGAATTTTTACTTCTTTTGCATGGATGCCTGCATTTTATATGTCAAGTTTGTACATCTGGTTTAAGGTAGCACCTTTCCTTCTACCTGCTCCAAAACCCTTGAAGATTTACAAAATAGTTAGAGGTATTCCTCTAGATAGTAGTCATTGACTTACGAGCTTTCACACATATAACTGTAAATATTTAATATATTTAAATGAACAATGACCAGATATGAGTCTGATTTTTCATGTTTATGAGTACAGGAGTCTAGGATGGAGGGAATTTTGGTTGGAATTTGATGGTAGTTACACGTCTGACTCATGAGATTTTACCTTACAAGCTGATTTCTAGGAATACATTACATTCATAAGTAGGGGGGTACCTGTATATTAATACAAAGTATTTTTTGGAGAGGAAAACTAAAGGTGAATCAGCTGCCCAATAGAAATAAGGCAACCAAAACTGCTGCTGTTTATTTAATATTCTGAGCTCAAATAAATATTTTGCCACTTTAAATCAGCAAATGTGTATGATTAACCACCCGTTTAAACGTTGTAACTGTTTCTCTGAATCACCTTTACCTGCCTGTTATTGTCACTGTTCTTTGCAATATACTGTGATTCTCATTTTGGAAAATGTACTCCTTTTATGTCTGCTTGCAGTGTAGATATTGCTTGACCCCAGGCTCAGCTTTCTCGTCACTGTGGAACAAAGAGCGTTGTACTTCAACAATAAAAGCTAGGATTGTGTGCCCATGTGCTGGTGGGCTGTGTTGGGGTCACTCAGATGCCGTGCATTCTTTTGTCACATATCTCCTGACAGAGTTTAATCGCAGTCATTTAAGCGATTGTTGATCCGTGATCAGCAACCTGACAGGAATATCAATACAGAGTCTATGAGGTTCTGTCGGTTGCAGCACTGTGTTCATCCTCTCTAACTCCTTGGTGTAGATTATCTATCTATTATCTATTATCTCTTTCTTAAAATTCCACAATCTCTGTTTTCTAATTAAAGCCAATATGTTCCAATTCCAATTCCAGAAACCGCTTTTCAACAGTGATAGTCTGTGCTTTGTGAGCTTTTACAGTCATATAACAAAAACTGCACTGTTACGATTTTGTATTACTTTGTATTACCTAAAAGGATAAGAAATTCTCATCTTATCCACTATCGTCAACTACTTGTGGAAGTAAGAGTTGCAGTGATCCAGATCCTATCCTAGAAGCAAAATGTGGTAGGCTGGTCAGGGTACACCCTGGGTGGAATGCCAGTCAATCACAGGGTAAAATATTGTATTATATTCTATATTACATACTAAATTAAACAGAGGAATTGTTTTTTACTATAATCACGGCTGCTGCAATGTCTACAGCCTAAAATTAATGTATTATTTTTCTTTAGATGTTACTGTGCATTTAAAAATAGAGACTGAAGAATGTATCACACCAGCCATGGTTTCTCTGATATATTTTATTTCTGTATTCATGTGCTGTTCCTCTGCAACCTTAGGTAAGGTATAATGAGTGTGAGAAGAGGTTGCAGCCCAGTGACCTTATGGATGCCATCATTGGGTCACTCCTACCATCAGAGTTGGTCAATGCTGGAAAATGTATGAGAAGACTGGACTCCGAATCAAAAAGGGATCCCCTGGTTGCTACAGGGGTCTAAAGATCTGCCATGTGTCCCATGACAAGGGGCTCAGGTCAGTTCCATGACTGTGTTGCGTGTTTTTTTTCCACCTAGAATAACTAGCAGAGCAGGTGTTGGTGCAGCAACAGTCCATGAAAGAATTCTCTATTGTTTCTGTATGATGAAGCCAGTGGACTGCTAGTTAAAACAGGGCCAATTACATTTACTGCAAAGCTTGATGGTGTGGAATGTTGGAGCTGAGAGGTGGTATCCCCTACGCTGACCCTTATACCCTATGCATTAGAATGACACTCTTTCCGCCAGCCTTCAGGGGGAGTTTTAAAAGGTCACTTGGCTCTGATATATTCTGTTCAGATTATTCATGACTAACATAGCACTTTTAACTTCACTTGGGAGTCTTTAATTTATTGTTTGAGTTCACTAAATTCAGTGTAGGTCTCATACCAAGACAAAAAACAAGGATTTCATATTGTCAAAGTAATAAACACTGACATTAAATTTAGTAGGTTTGTGATAAACAAGTACAGCCCCGAAACCCATTCTCTCTTCAAAAGCTTCAAAAGCTGTCAGAAGAAAACAATGATCATGGACCCCAGTGATTTGCTCAGAAGGGTGTTCTCATGTTGCTTGCAGGAGAGGGCTCATTAATGTGGGACAGAAGGACAGGCTGGTTAGCTCTATTAGCCCTACTGGTTAGCTAAATTAACCCTATCCTCATGCCACCTGACATGGTGCCCTATCCTGAAGCCACTTGCCTATCATCAGTCATTCTTTTGCTGTGGAACATCATGAGTGCAAGTATACCACTGGGAACAGGAAGCTTTCAGTATGGGAGCCATCCTCTTCCATGTCCACTTCCTCTGTGTAGTCAAAAATGGTAGCGCCAAACAATCGGGGTATGTTTAGCAGGAAGTGTCTTCAATTACATTCTATTTATAGTATTTTCACTTATACTCTGCTAAAGGACCCTAACTTTATATGGCACCTTGAGTACCCACAGTGCATCCTTCCTCTTGCTTCCCACATGTCAATACACCACTTTCCTTTAAAACTTCAGAATGACCCTCATATTCCTACAGTTCATTGGCCAGCTCTGAATTAATTAAATTAGAAAATGAATTCTGATGGGGCAGAAAGCATCACTTTTTGACTAATTTGATACAAAATTAGTTCCTTGAAATAAATTATTCATGCATATTTAAGAGCAATTAACACCCAAAAACATTACTTTAATCAAATATCCTAGGCGTAGCAATGTTTTTCAAGTCATTGAGGTGAAAGATGGAAAATATAATCATGCAATTTGAAATTAAAGCAAAATGTTCGTGCAGTTGGACTACTGAATTAAAGGTCACAGAATGGATTATTTCTTTAACAAAAGAAATCCAAACATGACCACAGAAAACCAAATGATAAATCAAATTGACTGAAAAAAAACTTTTGATGTTGATCTAGGAATTAAATAATCTTTATCTGCTGTTGTAGGGCATGGTGATACAGTGGGAAACACTAGTGTCTCGCAGTGCATTGGCTGCACCTTTGAATAAAGGTTCCATTTTGGTTCAGGATGTTTGGAGCTTGCATGTTTTCCATATGTTCACAGTCCAAAGCCCCAAATAGATGGCAGAATCATGAACCATTTCTGTAACCTCCCATGAAAACTACACTAATGGTCACTGAGTTGGTACCTACTCTATCTTACTCATGAGCAATGCCTCCTTTCCATTGTTCTGTGATAAATGCTGCTGCATGCCATACATGGGTAAGATACAAAACTGGTCATTTCTTGAAGGACCAGTTAAGATACAGTACTGTTCAAGGATATTAAGTGAGGCCAACATTCAGGTTAAAAGTCAGTGCAACTGACTACCTATTTTTTCCTCTGAACCCAAATTGGCAACATGACTTCAGAGAGTTGCTACCGTGCACAATCACATATGTCACTCTTGGAAAAAAAAGAGATATAGTAATATTACAGGGTAAATGATCACTGAACAGCCCAAGGCCTGCATTTTAAAGGTCACTGTGTTGGCATAGTTGATGGAGCTTTTTCTTGTAGACCACCAGAGATATTGTCTCCCTGACCTTTGTGTTGAGAAGGAAAGTGTTCATAGTACTACATGTGTCTCCTCCATGATATGTCCCTCATCTGGGGTCTTTGGGGGAGGGCACATCCTGGATATTTCCTGGTGGGACCTCTGATTATGATAGGAAGTGTTTGAAGGCTGGAGGAAAATGCTGAGCTTCAGTTTAGTGCTGCTGGCAGGATGCAGGGGGGCTGTGGAACTCAGAAACCCTCATAGTGCTCTGGTTATTTAATAATGAAGGACTAAATAAGTATTATTTCCCACCTGTTTTCACGTAGGTAAACCATGAGTGTAATGGTTTTTTTTTTTAAATTGTTGGCTTTATCTGCTGTAAACTATTTGTCACAGGTACCTGTGGTTAATTCACTCCATCCATCCATAATCTTGAAAGACACAATGATTACAACATTAAACTTACTTAGTTTGCCTGCTACATCTAACCATTATCTACTGCTACCCATTTTTTTCCTCAATCCTTAAGTATCATTTATGATTGTAACACCATACAGCACTGTTCTGCTTCCCTTTTAAAGGTTTGAACATCTTTTTCATAGAATTATTAGTCTGATTACAGAAGAATCTTACAAATGTGGTGTGAGACATTAAAGGTTATTTACACTGTACTGTAGGTCTTAGTTCTGTAGCATGCTTAGTTCATGGCAAGGTTGTTCTGGAGCACAGGCTGAGCCACGTTCCCAGGTTCATCTAGTCTAGACCTGTCATCATACAAACAAAAAAGACTTAACACTAGGGTCTTAAGATGTCTAGACCACCTGCTGAGTTTGGCTGGTTCTTATTTTTTTTCTTCATCCTGTCAGCAGTTAACTTCTGCTTTCTTTTGGATATATGTGATGTTTCTTCTTCAGTGGGCTGCAGGATTATTTGAAATTACTAACTTGGACAGACTGAATTTACTTTCACAGGACTACCCCATGTAGATCAAAAAGGCTTTTGTATAAGTTGGCTATTATAATTCACACTAATGATATGTTTACATTTTGTTTTGATTTTTGATAATATTCAGTCTTGCAAAACAAGAAAACTTCTCATTATGTATTGTTGTCCAGAACATATGCATAGTCTTTGCATCCACTTCATTAAATATGATGCCCTAGTGTAATGCAACTTTTTAGTATTTTAGGATATTTCACTGATGTGGATTAATTTTGATCATAACATATCTTATGTTGTCATACAGTCATTATATTGTCCTGACTCTATTTGCAAATCCTAAAACTAAGGTACTTTTTGTTGTCAGTAAAAGGCTGTAAAAAACAAATATTCTTTTAACAATTATTATGCTGAATTTTTATCTATTTTGCAATCAAATATCACATGTGCCCTAAAGCACTGAAAAAACAATAGCTGTACCTATATATTTCAGAGCAATTTAACGATATTAAATTTCAGAAAGAAACCATTACAATCCTACCCTTTTATAAATCCAGCAAATACCTATAAATGTCAGAAGTGTTATATTAAAATAAGAAAGAAAAACAACTAACAAAGCCTATATTTTACAAACACTTCTCCTCATTATACTGACATTTTTCTTTAAGATGCTCATCTATTTCTGCTATATTTGTGACAGGTTTAAGGAAAACCTGCTAGGTGTTTGCACATGCTAGAAGAAATGTACATTTATGAATTTTCTCATTTAAAAAAGTTCAAGCTCTGGCTGACAATGACAGAAATATAGGGGGGGGGTTTACCTCCAATCTAAAATCAGGCAGTCTGACTTGTCAAACATGGACATTGTCATAAATGTGGTGACCTCATCATGCCCTTACACTGAGAGACAGGCGGCCATATCGCAAACAACAATGGCTTGGCCTGAAGCCCCCATTGCCTTTCACCTGCAAGATTTCATTCCCATCATTTCCATTTCCATCTGATTCCACTCTAGGTGTGGGAAGCGACTGCAAAACAGTCTAATGCAGGTTCTGAAATACAGTGCTCCCTTCAAGCCCCACTGCTTGGCAGCACCTCCATTTCCAACCTGCTGAGATCATCGGTGACCTTTTCCATGCTTTCCAATCCCATGCTGCCACAGGCTATAGTGAGAACAGCTGCTCAGTTATTCAGTCCTTGCACTACTGAAGTCTGATGGTCCGCAGACCAATGTGCTGGTACTTATTGGGTCTGATAACATTTGTGCTGCTTTGAGCCTCTTTGAGTGCAAAGCAGGACTGACTGATGACCTCAAAACTGAATTGCAGTATATTAAATTGGTAATAATTATGCCACTGCTTGAGGACATCTCATCACATCATCATAATGTGGAACAGTCTCTATGTACAGCATGTCAGCACTTTGTTTGGTGCTGTTTAAGCATTTGTAGCATAAATTCTGCACCTTGTTTTGCATATGTGTTTTATATTTGTTCTCCCTGTTGAATGGAATGTTATATTTAATAACTATTTCATGTACCTGTGCTCATGGCATGTATATTTTAATAACTTCATTATAATAGTGTTTTTTAAGCAATACAAAACCTGGGTTGGTGGCTGCACTATTTTCCTGTAAAATATTTAATAATTTTGTGTGTGTGTGTGTGCGCGTGTGTGCGTGCGTGCGCGCGCATGTGCATGTGTGTGTACGCGTGTTGGATTAGACAAAAACCTAAGCTGGGTTAAGAAGTACTGATGTGCCAAATTTGAAGTCCGTAGCTTGAAAAACAAAGCTGTGCATAAAAAATAGACAAACAGGGAGCTTTATAGATATAAAGTATTTGTAACAAAAATGCCCACATATCCATTAAATCTGGCCAAAACGAGGTATTCATATTCTTTCGATAGATTTATAAGTACTGTGTCTAGGGTGGGATAATGCACATTAAGATTTAGCATAAATATGGAATACTGAATTCTACTTGAAAATATATACATGTGCAGCTTTACAAAAGGTGCCTCTCAGTCTTGAATAACCGCAATAAGGAGATTTGGCTCCATAGTTTGCTAGATATACTTTCAGCCTCAGTCAGCTTGAGGACCTAGATGAGCACAGCTTGGTCTGCTGTCCTTTCACCCCGTAAACATATTGATACTTCCACTGAGCCTCTCCACAGTTTCTCGGGACCGTGTGTAGATGGAGAGGTAGCCCTCAGGTTTTCTCCTCTCCCAATTTCCAGTCCCAGACCCCCTGGAGACTGTGTGACTGCTTTGTGAGTTCAGTGCAGCAGCCAGCCAGAGCCTGTGTACTTCTGCCAAGTTGGATCCTGCTGGCAGAGGGACTTTGCAGACTCACACCCCCATAGAGGACCTGTGTTAGCAGCTTCTTCAGTGCAAGGGTTCAACTGGAGCCCAACCCTACACTGAGATGCATACCAGCTTCTTAAACCACAACACTGATAGCAGCATTTCACCTTCAGATGATCAGCTTTCCTCCCTTTCATTTTTTCTTTTTTTAAGGTTAACACCTTATTCACCTTTTCTTGCCGAACCATCATTCAAAAATAATTTATTGTTGTTATTCACTACTGTGTTATATCCAGAGCATGAAAAAGAATGTATTAACAGTATATTAATATAATAGACTCAATTTTCTCAGACTGGATACTGAAGCAATATGCCCTGCACTTGATGTTGTTGTTCATATGAGAACCTGAAATACGCCACTGATAGTTTTGTAAGTGAGGGTATTTCCTGGACAAATGTGCACAGCTTCACATAGAAATTGGGGGAAACCTCTATCTTGCCCTCCTCTGTGCACAAGTGTTATTTTATTAACCATCTTTTCAAGGTCAGGTGAAGTTCCTTGTCTCTTAGTCCAACTGCTGTTCTGAATGGTGTGGAAAGACACGGCAGGCAATCTGCCTTACTGCCTGTTCCCACCCTCTCCAGTCTGCCTATCCTCTGGGACATCAATGCTGATAAGACACATTTACAGAAGATAAATTTTCTTTCACTTGGCAAATTTTCTGGAATGTGCTATTAATCTCATTTACATGTATATAAGGTGACATTTAGCCACTTTTCCCAGTCTATATTCTGCCCTCTTGCATCATAGATGCATGTATTTTTATTTTATGTAAAGAATCTTGAACCATGGTTTTAACCTGAGTCTCACTCCAGATGCTTCTTGGCTGACTGGACAGCAAGGAGGGTGTTGATGAAAGTAGTGAAATGGAAGCCAACAATTATTTCCATTTACGTTGCCTTCTGGGAAAATAAGCAGCTCTGTGCACAGCTGTGTCTCGGACGTCTTTCTGTAGGTGCAGAGGTTATGCCGTGAGTTGAAAACTCTGCGTGCCCACCCTGCACACTGGAACCTGAAAAAAGGATTTCTAACTGAATAGAATAAGGCAAGGAAAAACTGAGTTGGTAGGAATCCTGTAGATAAGGAAATAAATAAAAATGTGAGGACATTTTGCATGTTACTTCACTCTCATGTTCGTATTCATATTGTTGTCTGAAAGGTTCATTATAAGCTTGTCATGCAGTTATTATTGAAGACCTGGTGATTTCACTTTGATGAAAGATGTTTCCCATGCTTCTCTAGTGATTCTGCTACAGTCCCCATCTGTAGCTCAGTTCTTGCCTACATCAGAGAATGTTTGAAGCATTTGTCTGGAGGGTTCTCAGCCAGCCTTTGACATCCAAAGCATGTCCAGGGCTTCCTGCGAGGTAGGCAACCCCCGCTGCTGCAGGGGACACAAAGACGGCTCTTACTTCACAAGCAAGGCAAGAAAGGGGGTGTTGGGGCCCTGTCTGAACCATTGCTCTGCAGTCAGATCAGATCTCACACTACTGCTAGGGAAACAGAGGCTGAGGTTCACAGTCCCAGGCTTCACCACCAGAACAGGACTCTTTCACGGACATAAGGCCTCCTCAGCAAACCCACTGCAATCTGCTCTTCCTCAATCTGGCCACTGGAACGCAGTGAAGGGACACATGGAAAACACAAAGTCTCTAGGCAACATGAGGGATATGACACCAAGAATCACGGTATAAAAGCCCTTTCACATCTTTCTATATATCAGTTTTGTGTACCAGTTTCCACAGAGTCATATCTTGGATCCCTGCAGCTCACAATCAACATCAATTATGAACGTAAATCGATGCTTATCTGATTTCCAGGGTAACTGGAGAGGAGACACTGTGGATACACTACTTGAACAGCTCTTATAATGAAATTCAGTTCCTTGAAGAAGACACTTGCTCACAGTGATACTGGAAAAGATTGGAAAGTAGGGTTGAACAACACTTCTCGGAAGAAATACTCTGTTTTCACTATAGATTGTGGATCCTCATTACCAAAGTGGAAAGACTAGGGTCTTAAGTCCACTCTCATAGTATTGGAATGCAAGCTGGAGTACATCGTGGTGCCCTCTTGCCACATCAGAATGATACCTGCTTCAAAATAGGTTTAAAGAGAAACATTTCAATTTGATGAACAGCAGATACCTCAGAGCAGTTCTAAAGCAGGTACAATGAATGACTTCAAATAATGAATCCAGACTTTTCTGGACATTAATAACAGACAAAATACAGTGGTGTAAATGTTTCTTCTCACTATATGTAATAACATTTTAAATAGGTGTCTAATTTTGGTTATTATGCGAGCCTAGCCTGTTTCATCTTCAAAATATTTCATCTGTGATTTAATCCTTCTCCATATATTATTGCTGAACATATTACATTTGTTAAGGAGGTGAGGGTTAATATGGGGGCTGGGAATACGGTGGAAAAGCCTCTCAATTCCAGCAATTAATTAGCTACAATACGCCATCTGTAGATAATCATTAATTATTGTTAAGGTCTGGTATCATTTACCCCTTTCTTATTAGCTATTTATAAACCTTTAAACATTAACAAGGGCAGACTCATTTGTATGTAAATCTAGATGATTGACCAAGCAGGTCGTATCTCTATGTTCAAACCCCAGGGAGTAATTTTTTTTTTTTTTTTTTGCAAAAGAGGGATGTTGTGATCTCTGCCATATCTAATTTTTGTTCTCTGTGTTTTAGAATGGAAAAAATAGAACACCTTGGAAAGTATGCTTAATTTAATAGTGAAAACGGGGCAAAAAATATTTTGTAATATATACAAGGCATTACATACTGTGTTGAAATCTGAGCACACTGTGTAAAATATGTAGCTTCGTGCTCTTATTTATTGTAATACAGTGTCATACAGTGTCTATTGTCTGCCATTTGCAATCTACAACTCTTTTCCCTTGATATGACAATAGGGCACAAACAGCTGTTTTTGCTGTTCACTCTGGAACCTTCAGATATGCTAAACAGTGTCAGATAGGTATTCAAATGGCCATTCATAAGGAAATCTGTTTTGTTACCCTACCTATGTTATTTTTTCGTCTATATTGAATCCAACTGCAGTGGGTTTTTGTTTGTACCCCCCATCTCATGGTTCTTCGTTGTGCTTTCTGTCACATCTAAGAAAAACCAGCTAAACCAAATACATTCTTCTGTATACATCCCACATTCCCTCTAGATGCTTCACTCCATTCACTATGTGTCTCCAACTGCAATTCCATGCTGGGCAAATACTGATTCTGACTGATTCTTTCATAATGAAGAGCCACTGACTTTGCTACATATCTGCCACCTCCAAAGAATGACTTAATGAAAATAGAAAATGCCTTATTTCAACTAAAAATTAAACAAAAAACCATTTGTCAACAAAAAATAAAATTAGTATGATATTCACTGTTATGTGTATGTTTTTTCAGATGTTACTTTGAATGAATTGGAAGAACAGACATACTGAAGGACTATGTTTTTAAATCAAAGGCCAAGGAAAAGTGTGGTATCAAAAGGACAGTGAAATGGTATATTCCATTTTAGTTCTACAATGTAATTTTTTTTACAGTCTGCAGCACAAGAACATTCCAAAACACTCGAACATTGTTCCCACATGGTTACTTGAATATTGATAAACCTTCTGTTCTTAAAAAAGGGAATCAGTTGTTCACCTATAATGAGCATCCTGGGAAATCTCCATTCTGTTGCGGACCCAGGGGGATTATCATATTTTACAAGGTTTAGGGGCAGGTTCTGGGAGAAAGTTGAATTACAACAACAAAAGCAACTATTCTCTTTGCCAGCAAAGGTAGATGACCATGGAGCTCCTCCTGTTCCAAGCAGGGCAGCTAAATATTTCATGAATTAACTGGGGCACAGTGACACACATACACAAGTGTTAAATGGCAGTGGGATTTAGGAGAGATGAACTGGTCCTAGAGGCAGCCAGACCAGTGAAACCTGGAGAAGTGATAACTGAAGGTACTTGCTTAGGTTAAGTTTGCTCTTGACTTTATTGTCTCACACCACCTGCCATATTCAAAGTCAAGTCAAACTCAGTCTCTCAAACCTGAGTGGGAAAGCTAAATGCACAAACAGCATGGGAACAAACGGGTGACCCAAAAATATGTGGGTGCACAGTTACTGAGGTGGGTGTCAAGCACTGTTGCAGAACAAGCCAGCCTGAGCAATAGACTTGCCAGTTTTTACACTCAGCTTCTGAAGACAACACCCCCAGCCACACAGGCACTCAAGTTGTCCGCAGCTATAATTCATGGATCACTCAGGTTAGGGGCTAGAACTGCCCCTCCCATATGGTACAGCTCAAATTTAACCTTTATTCACCTATCACTTGGTGACGATCAGCTTTCCACAATTTGTGTATGTGCTTTCCAGATGCCCACTAAATTAAAAATTGAAGGATGTGGGTCAGGGCCTGCAGCATGTCCTTTTTTTATCTTTTTGAAACCTTGAATCTGTATTAAACAACTTATTTAAAACTTACAGATGTTTTTGCAATGCAAATGTGTACTGTAACATACAGCCAATGACAATAACTAAAACAACATCTGAAAGAAGACCAAGGGCAACAGTGGCATGAAGAGAATAGAAAGGTAGAATTTAATTAGCCATCATTAAAAAGATACAAGCATTGGATGAAAACTCATTAAACTGCTCCAAAACAACCAATATATTCTGTGATGGACTGGCCTCCCGTGCAGGGTATAGTCTGCTAGCCTAGCGCCCAGTGATTCCAGGACAGGCTTTGGATGCCGTGACCCTGACCAGCATATGCAGTTACAGATAATGGATGGATGGTTTGCTGAAAATCTATGAACAGTAACCTATTTTCTAAAAACATTAGCTAAATGCATCAACTTTGACAGTGTTGATGCATGACGGTTTTTATTATTTATTGTAGTGGTTTTATTAGTAGTTTTAAAAAGAATAAAGTCGGAGATGATAAATGGATTGATTGTAACTGTCGAGGGGGACAGTTGGTGATGCTTGACACTAAGTGTCAATGCATGTCCATTCTGATCCGGTGGGGAAAAAAAAAGCATCAACTTTAACAATCGGTCAACAGTAGCTGTCAGTTAAGAAAGCTACAGATCATGTTGCTGCCCATATAAGACATTTTTATAACCCCTAAAAAAATATTCCCTGAAAGTCTTTTAGGTCTCTGGGATAAAAGAATCCATGCAGATGCAAATGAAGAGAATGAACAGCAAGACTCATTTCATATGTCCAGCAATGGCAGACTGAGGCTCTGCGGATTTTTAACAGTCTGCCAAAGGTTTTCAGTCCTAAGTGAAAAGGTGTGTTAATTTGCTTCGTACTGCCAAAGATCTTTTTAAAATCTTTATTCTCTTTTCTGGAAAAACCTTGACAAGCTGGAGATGAACCAAGAGTAGCAGATGAAACAAACCTTTCCAGTGATGCCCTTGTTACTTTCGGCTGCTCCCAAGGGGGCAATGAGATCCACATCTCTGTATACTGAATGTGTCCCCACTATTCCTTAGATAACTGTAGCATTTGATTTTTAATTCTTGCTTTTGAAGAGGCATCAAGTCATTGTGTTTACATACTTTCACCCCCTCCACCTCTTTCTCCTTATTGAAGTGAAGCTTATGGTTCTAGTTCTTTTTTATATTCCAAGCATTTACTTTTCAAAATTAATCTTGCCGATGATAATGCGATTTACTGGAACTGATTTGCATTATGAGCTGTACTGCTGGCATAGGAGTCGGTGAACGTGGGTAAAAGGGATTTGATAGATAGAAGAGCTTTAATGACAGTACAGTCATAGCTTTATATTGCTATTGTTGCTTGTACGGATCAAAAAGTTGGGCCTTTCACAGAAGCTCAAGCTGGTTTACATTGTTTTGCTATAATTGCCCTTCCAATTTTTCTTGCACTTTTTGTTTTTGTCACAAATCGTTTCCTGAGCAGTATGACTGCTTCTGTTCATTTCTTTTTAGCTTTATTCAGTCTGTGAGATTTACATTGCGATTTTTTCAGTCCTGACTTAGAAGGCATCTTCACTTCAGCATTTCTTTTGGTAACAATTCTTACTGATCTATTTTGTCCCATTAAGGTGCAACATCTACAGGTTACTGCAGCAAAGCCTGTCCCAGGTTCTACAGTACAGCATGCCCTACTGAAATGAGATGGAGATGAACAAGAACAAGAAGTCACAGGGCTCTATCTCACTGGTCTCTCCTGCCTGGTAACAACAGATGCCAAATCAAATAACGTGAGAAGGCTTTTAGCTTCCAGATGTTGGAATGTTGATGTTCTTCACTGGCATAGGCTCTCCACATTGTAATTTAGAATCTGGCAGATTTTGAACATATTTTTGCCAGCCTGGTGTACATGGCCTGGAGTGTTTTTTAAAGCTGCACAGTTATAGTTACACTGTAAATTGCAGTCTGGTTCTCCAGATTCAAACTGGCCTATTTTCACTACTGTATTGCAGCTGATGTCATCACATACAGACCCTTTGCACATCACACAGATTTGCCAGTTAATCACTAATATACTCTTAAATTTGCAAGAGTAAGGAAAATGGGCTGGAGGAATTTTTGTTTAAAAATGTGTTTCTACTGTTGTGGAAACAATATTGGTCTTGTAGGGAACTACTGTTTGTTCATCTTTCTGGTTTTTTCCACATTGTAGTTTTTTTGGGAACACTTTCAGTTTCACCACAGTGTTGTGGGTTATTACGTTTTCAACTGAACTGTTATATTTTAGAAAAAAATATTATTCTGATCAGAATTTCTTTACTGGAGCAATAAAAATATCATTTGAGCTGAAGTTTCAGTAACAGAGGGCCAACAACAATATGGTATTATGGTTTTCAGCATCCTTCAACCAAACTTGAAAAGGATTCTCAATAAAGATATTCATAGACCCTGAGAATGACTAAATAACTCCTGTGTGGATTGTTTTTTAATTGGTATAGAGTCTATATTCTATTTCACATATTGTGCTGGGACGTTTAGCACAACCTTTCCAAACAATAATAGTTATAGGTTCAAAAAGATGGCACTAGGGGACATGACCCCTGGTATTTCAGGGAGTAAACAGTATATATACTGTATGAGAATATATGTACTGTGTGTTTGTGTGTTCATTTTGTGCAGGGAACTGCAGAAAACCTTCTCCTGGGTAAAGGTGCAATGCAGTATGTTGTATTCTAACTGTAGTGTACAAATACAGGCTTACAGGTTTTAATTTTTATTCAGAATTAATGTTTTCATTTTAGAGCTTTTCAGTTTTTTATATTTATTTATAATTCTAAGGATTTGTTTCAGATCAGTTCAGTTTATTTTTGTGCAGCGCTATTCCCAATATGCTGCTTCACAATACTAAAATCTTAAAGTTACTAAAATTTACCACTGTACTCAAAAAGACTTTTAAGCTGTAGAATATATACAGCATAATATAAAAGCTATGCACATGAAAAACAAAAAATTTCACAGTCTTAGAATCTACAGGCTGGCATTCTTACTATTTAAATCTATATTTAATATGGAGCTTCCTTGTTGCAGCTGTGGAAAAAAAACTGTTGCTGTTTAGTCTTTGGTTTATTTGCATTTATATTGGGGTGATTTTTTTTCTAATAGTCTAAAGGTTACATTTAAACTATTCCTCACCATTGGAACGTCTAAATATGTGTCCCACAATTTAAATATATAAATTATAATAAATTTCTCATGTGACCCGACCATCCCACAATTCCCCAAACACAACAAACTGCTTCCCTTGTTCCCTCACACTGGTCAGCAGGTGGCGCAGTGATGTGAAGGCCATGGCGCCCCAGCTTCTAGGTTCTGGGGTCAAATCCCAGTGCCGACTAAGGTACCTACTCTGAACTGAAACGTTATACTGCATAACGGTGTAAATCATTGTAAAGTTACTAATACTGTATGTCTTCATGAACAGGTGTGTCAGTTAAAGGTTAATAATAATCATACAAACTGAACAAGTGAAAGCATCGCTAATAAGGGGTCGATACTGTATATTTCACTCATTGTTCAACGTGAAATTAAGCTAAAGGGTAAACATGGTGCATCTACTTTACTGCTTCCTACACGTGTATACAGGTTCTGACGGTGTGAAACACGGTGGCCAATACAAACGCGTGTGTGTGTGTGTGTGTGTGTGTGTGTGTGTGTGTGTGTGTGGACGCACACAGGCTGCGTGTGGTGCGGTGCGCTGCGCCGCGCCACTGACCGGTCCCAGTTGCTGTGCGGGAAAGCAGCCTCCTTCGTCGCTGCGTGGCGAAAAACGAAGCGCACTCCGGAACTGGTAAACAAGCACGAGCCCCTCCCGCCGGCTCGCGCGCTGCTGTGGCTGCTATCACGGCCGAGCGCCGGGGACGCGGACGGAGAACCCCGCGAGCCAGGTACGTGTCCGGGAAACGCCGCGCGCCCCCGACAGAAAACCGCTCTTAGGACCTAGGCACAGTTTCAGACGTGCTTTGTGGTACCTTTCGCACATTCGTTGCGTCTTTTCTGAGGAAAACGGACGTTTACTAGTACTTTCCAGTAGACGCGTGATGAACACAGAAAAGAAGACGACCTAAAAACATTTCTCTTCCATATTTAAACTTGGTATTTTTGATTTTGCCCGTAAACTACTCGTAAGTCATGTGAGGAAACAAAACAAACGCGCAACTTCATTAACGTTTTTATTATTACCTTTAAGCTAGTTGACGCATTTTTTCAAGGCAACTTACAGTATTAACTTTCAACAGGACAAACACCTAAAATGAATCCAAGTTTCTGTGGTCCAGTTTGGAAGCACGTGTGTGTGTGTGTAAGTCAGTGAGTGAGTGAGGGCGCGACGTCCCCGATCTGTCAAAATATTCTCTTTTTCATTGTTGTTTACAAAACTTTGACAGGGTCTAAGAGGAAATGCAGTTAATGTCCTTTAATGACTGGGTAGAAGATGTTTTTTTGAATCCCGTTGTTTGGCATCAGCACGTGGTTCCTGGTGGACAACACCTCAGCTGTTTCTCCTCAAGATGAATGACAGCAAAGCTGAGACTGAGTTTCAAAAAAGTATTAAAGACCTGAACATGTCTTTCCAGATGTGCAGGTAGGAATAGTTTGTGGGTGAGGGGATGGTGGGGTGGGATGAACTGTCATCAGATTTCAATTGTATACATCAGAGTGGATCACAGGTCTCTTGGGCCCAGGCTGACAGTGCTGGTGGATGTGGGTTGAGTCAATGCTGCCAGGGTTCCAAATGAAGTAGCGGTGCCAACCCACGCCCCAGGGCCACGGTTTCTAAACATACCTATTACATGAAGTGAACTGAACCGACAAGTAATTAGAATGCCAGAAATGAACTAATGGACAACTTCCTACATGGGTTGGGGAGGAGAGTGGAACCACAGGGTGATGGCAGTTTGCAAGGGTTTTCTGAAGTGTGGAGGACTTATGCTTCATTGTTGTCCAGAGCTGAACTAAGCTTGCACAGTACTTTATGGCAGCACAGGTTAGAGTTTTTCCATTATTTAGCCTTTTTTGGGGCCACATTGCTCATCACCACAACCACTTTCTGCTTAGCTGGTAGCTGCTTAACTTTAATGTCAGTGGATATATTTTCTCATGAGTGCAAAATATATATTTTTAAAAAATTCCTTATGGTTCAGTATGCAGGTGCGTGGGCTTAAGCCTTAATGCACTTCAAAGTCTTCATCTGTCCCATGACTGTGTCTCCATGGTTTTAATTAGCAATTTTACTTAATGAAAACTGGCACACTGCCTTCTAGTTAATGATATTTTTTCTCATTTGTAGGTGTGACGACATGTCAAAATAATACCTTCCCACAATTATTTGCTACTTCCAAAACTGCAAGTCGTTTTCTCTTAATTCAAATGTAGAATCATGGGTGAAGATCACAGTACTGAGAGAAAAGGAGTGCAGATGTACACACATACATGAGATATTTTTGTCTGACATTTTTATTTTTTATGTGTTCCATATTTATGTATTCAGGAAGCTTTTCTTTGAACAGTTCTTCAAATATTCAGAAATGTGTACTTGTATAAAAATATAGTTATTATAAGCAGCTGAGCAGAAGGAAAATGTGTGCTACAACCTGCTACAGATAACCTAGAGATTTTTTAAAAATATTTGTTCATCCAAAATGTGAGAAAGATCTTAAGATTGTTTTAGCCAAGTTGGTCACCTGCTTAATTAAAGCTCATTTGACGTGTTTTGCATAATGTCTATATACTCCAAAATGAGTGTCAATGGATGTCAATATTATATAATTAGTGTTTCTTTGTCTGCGTCTCACTGACTTCATTACATGCACAATGGCTCTAATGATCTGTTCAGGTCTGAGACACTGGCAGACTCTCAAGGGAAATCTACAAATTGGCAAGAAACACAAACTGATTGGCTTGCCCTTTAGTTATGGTATGGTGTCCCAAGTCCTGCTTCGCTGTTTGCTTGGAGGAAGCTGGTGCCACTTTCTCTGGCCACCTCATTTCCATTAGCTTCTAAAGTTCTGCCGAGTTTTAATGAGTTCACCCCATGCAGTCTGTGCAGCGTTGATCTTACAAGAGTTTTTTTTTACTGCTCCCATCAGCACATTTTAAAGCCTTTGTTTTCTCTTAGACATCTTTGTCTATATTCATTAGCCTTTTGTGCTCTTGTATTTTGTCAGAGTAACTTCTCCATCAGAGTTTTTAACTTCAGTATGTATTTGGTGATACCTAGACCTTTCATACTTATTTTCAATTCACAGTACCTTCTGCTTCATGAGGAATTAAATGAAGTTTTCTACACTATATTTACACAGTTTTGTAACAAGTCAATTTTCTTCACAAATGTCCTGCACCTAGAAACTAGTGTTTGTTCCTTAGCAAATTCAAGTAATACTCAGAAATTAATTTGGTTCTTGATGTACTGTGCTACATTGTGAGCAACAACATGTTTAAATTGCTTGAAAACTGATTTCGCTGTGAACGGCATGCATTTTTTTTGTATGAGTTATGTAATTTTTGATGAACTCCATGAAGAAAACACCTGGATTATCTCATTTTCCAGGTTGGCATGTCTTAAAAACTGTTTTAGTGCTAGAATTTATGGGTCACAGGTTGCAGTTTTGAAGAAGTGTACTCCTAAAACATAGTTCCCAAATCTATACATATAATAAACTGTTACAGTTTGCAGGAGCCAATGAAAGTGCCTAACTGCACACTGTAGCACTAATAGTCAAAGGGAAAACAATGGGATGTCAGCAATTAAAGTGCCTGGCAACCTGACCATAAAAACACTAGCTTCGGCCATGTGCTAATTCAGGTTATCTAATCTCAGGTTATCTTCCATATGAGAAAGTTATTCGTGTTACTGAAGTCACTGTTAGGGAGGGTGTAGCACCTGTCATTCTGAACATTTTACTGTTCAAAAGTGAGGAACAATGCTGCTCGTCATCCCACCTTTTCAGTTCTGGTTGGCACCCTTCCACACGGTTCCGTTCTGTCCTGGATGAGGTTGCGAGGTGTCAAATAACAACTGACCCTGTTTCGATGTTAATTTGGCTTTGTTGGTGGTGGACAGTGCATACTTCTTCTACATCTGCTCAGGGTCTTCTTCCTCGCTCAGTGTGAAAATAGTAATGTCGTTGTGTGTGAAACCCCTGCTGGGGTGGGGAAATTAGCATGTCATTTGAATTCCAGAATAAATGAAGTGTTTTTGTGAGATTGTGTGATTCTAGCGCTAGTTTTTTTTTTTTTTTTTTTTTGACCTGTAAGTACTTGTATGAAAACTACATGCATTCCCAGTGCAATACATGTCTGTGGTAAAGTGATGCTCTTCATGAATTTTGGAGCCCCTCTCATTGAACAGTTCCTTTATGAACATGTGAAAGTAAAACATGGTGTAGTAACTGATGCAGCAATAGTATGATGCAAAGTCATAATACAGTACCAAAATCAATGTTATTGATGGAAAATTTCCAACACACTGGTTGCCAGTTTCTTCAAATTTAGTTACTGCATTTGTTTGGTTGTTAAAAATGTAAAATATTTATCTTCTCATACTAAATCAGTCTACACATTTTAAACCATTATAGATACAGATGCTGATGCATTATTGTTTAAAAGTATGTTTTTTTGACCCAATAATGATGGTTTGACTGCCTAGCAGTACAAAAACACTTCTGTAGGCACTCATTTGATGTAAGTATGACATTTTTTGTTATATTGCGTATTGAAAATTTTATTCATAGCTTGCTGAGCGGATGCTTTCCTTAGCCTCACAAGTTGTCCAGAGGGCATACTGGGTTGAAGAATACTCACAACACAGTGACATAAGGCAGCCTTCTTGCCCAGAACAGCTGGGACAGGGGCGTCCTTTATTGCGCAATAAGTGTTCCAACTGGTAGGGCTGTTAATGTTGTGCTGCTTTGAAGCTGGTGGATTAGCAGAATGCAGCTTGATATGTTCACTATTTCCCCTCCCTCTGCTGAGGGATTGTGGTATTGAAAACAAGACCTTCAACAGGAAAAAAAGAGTGACAGAGGCTGTTCAGTTGTGTTCATGTTTGCAAGTCTGGAGACAGTGAGTGTTGAAGATATAGATGAGGATGCTGTGCTTTTGTCCTCCTCCTTTTGTAAATTACAATCCTGAGAAGTCCACACTGAGCCATTACACATATTGCTTTTTGTTTGCTCTATATCCTGGTTGCACCCAGAAATGACATTATGGGTTCCAGAGTTACAGACTCTCAGCCTCTTCTCCTGTTTGTTGCTTTCAAATGTGATAGTGTGAGAAACGACTAAATCGCCTTGTAGCCCCTGAGGATCTTGTGCAGCCATGGCATTTATTTAGCTGCCGTTTCTCCCCCTTCCCAGCATTAGGTCTCGTTTCTAGACATTAGTTCAGCCGTGGAGTGTTTCTCTTCTACAAAGACAGTAAGTAATGTCATTATTTAGCATGTTGCATTTTTGTGCCATTGAACAGGTATGTATGCTGTTGATTTTCTTACTGAGGCAACATTAGTGGACAAAAAGCATTTTTCTTATTCGTATTAGTTTGACATTAGGGCTACGAGTACAATTTTGTTTCACATTTCAGAACTGGAGCACTGGAAGGGGTTGGTTACTGTGGCTGGGGATAGGACAGATCCAGTCCATTCTGGCTTTAAGCCTAGCTTTGGCTGCCTTTCATCTCTGTTCTTCTGGTTTTTATGTTTTCCACTAGTGGAAAAGACCAAAAATAGACCCAAAATAGTAAATACCAATAATTTAGCTAAACCTTTCCTGAAAAGCCTGCAGTGCCATCATGTGTGTGAGAAATCTGTTATATGAAGCATAGCATTTGCCCCTCTTTACACTTTCCACAGTTCCAGTGACAAGTCAGCCTTTGCATCACGATGTGGCGAAGTCTTCACTCTTTTGGCTTTTGTGTTCTGTAAACAACATTGCATGAGAGAGTCAAGTATGTCCAAAGACTGAGCTCCTCTAAAGAAGATAACTATAAGAATGAATATTTTACAAGGATTGTTTGGAGAATTTTAAAAGCCCCAGGTTAAGGACTTTTGAAAGGCAGCCATGATCATCTATCGCTTTTTTAATTTTACACTGGACAGGAGAGACCTTGAGGTTTTGAGCTTCCCACTGTGTCATCTGTATTCAAACACATTTCTGATCAGGGCTGTCATGCTGGATTAGGTGTGAAGGTTGTAAGATGTTAGTGACACAGGCTGCAGCTCATGCCTACTTCAGGGTCAGCCAGATGGAGGCCAAACCAGTGTTTTGACCTGAAGGATCCGTCAATCTCCAACGCATCCAGGCATTGTAACGTCATCCCCCAGTATGCACAGCATGGAGACATTTGACCCTCTGAGTGGTAGTAGCTTGGGGTAAAGGTCAGAGGGGCAAGGTCAGGCCAGGTCACAGGATGGCCTTGCTTACATGCAACCTAGTTCTTCAACCAGAGGGATCCCCTAGTTCCTTTGATGGGGATGTCCTCTCTAAAATGGGTGCTTGTTTAAAGCCTGCACCTCCCCACCATCTGGGACATCTGTTCTGGCTGTGGGAAACTAACATTCAGCATCCAGCTTTGGCTGCAGCACCCAATCCAGTGGAAATGTATACGAATGGTCAAAACTGTTTTCAAAATGTTGTCTAAAGTTAGTGCATGAATCCTTTGTAATTTTGTGAAAGTCAGTTTTTGCCTTAAATTTTTCTTATTACAGTAGAAAAGTTGTAATTGTTCTCGTATTTTTTAAGAGAGAGTGATTTTTGGAGTTTGAGATATGTAACTATGACTGTTGAAGATGATGCCTGTTTTTAAAAAATAAACCAATTGTTTTATGAAGAGCAAAGCAGTAATTTCTCAAGCTGGTGAAAAGAGACAAATCTGGTCATTTTGTGAAACTCAAATCACTTAACCAGTGCTAACGGAAAATGCGTTTTTTTCTTCACTTTCATTGTTGTCCTGGGTATCTTGCTGTCTAGTGTCTTTCTCAGTAAGCCAATGCCCTATGTTTAGACAGGACTATTTGATGCTGTACCAAAAGTAAATGATGCGGCAGGAGAAAAAAGTGACTTTGGTTTGAGCAAATCTGCCCTGTGTTTTATGTTGGATTTAGAAAGCATGACTTCCTGATGCAGCACAGATGTTGTAATTCTCCAGTCGGGGCAGTGTATAAAACAATGCATGGCTTTATTATTTTTCAATGTTTTGTCTGTAGGAAGACTGGAATGTTAAGTATTTCCAGAAAGATGAGCGATTAGACCCGCCAGTCAGCCGCGACAAACAGTGTGCATGTGTGTATGAAAGCCTCACAAGCGATCTTAAAACCCACTGCCACGTGTGCCACCCGTCTTCTGAATAGATTGTGCAGGTCATTCCACCAGATTCAGGTGACCCGTTTAGTTGCTCTACTTGCAGCAGCATAGCAGTGACAAGGAGCGCCGGTCCAGCGAAGGTGACCTCCGAGACACTCCCAAACAAAGTCCCCGTGTCGCTGAGCAATGAGTGCCTCTTAGCCGTCTGCCAGCCCCATGGCTCTTATTGATCCCTTAAACACTGAGACTGGGGACTGTCAGTGCATCCTCCATGAGAGTGTGCTGTCAGTGTCAGCCGAGGGCAGTTTTACAGGCTGTTAGATAAACTGTATTAAGTGATCACGTGGAAACCGCTTTATTGTCTTTTTAAGCAAGAGTACCATTTGTTGTAATGCACTGGCCATAGTGGTTTCTTTCTGTGTGTGTGTGTGTGTGTGTGTGTGTGTGTGAGTGTTTCAGTACTATAATAGACAGTATTCTGCAGTGAAGACTATTTCAACATACTTGCTGAACAACAGTAGCAGTGAGTTGTTCCCTATGGAGGCTTCAGTCAGCGACAGTCAGAGCAAACAGATTAAAGCTGTGTCTAATTGCATCCTTCAGGTCATCCACATTTCATTTTGTTAACACCATGTTCAGTCAGTGTGGTTAACACACACCTCCTCTGGCCTGTTTGCAGATAATTAATTATCTTGATTTGAGGTTTGTAATGGTGGTCAGGAGCTTATTGCATTCTGACACAAAGGCTCTGATCCTGATTTAGGGGCCTGACATCAGGGGCTGACTGTTGGACTGATCTCATTAATGCGTTCATCCAGGGAGCTCAAGGCCATGGTTACAGGACATGTTCACTCTGTTCTCGACCTCTTTTGCTGTCAGAGGTTGCCTCTGGTGTCATTTTATAAAGCTTGGAAGTGCTCATTGATGTTGTCTGCCATCCAGGGCCGCAGCATCTGCAAATTTATTATTTAATTTATGGTATTAATTAAAGTCAGTAGTTCAGTAGATAATGAAATGGGTCCTCCAGGTAACTATTTGACAGTAGCAAAAATTCAGGGTGTATTATTTTTATACATAAACATCCGTAACTGCTTCTTGCGTTGTAGGGTAACGGAGCCTATCCCAGATGCTCAGGGCAATAGGATAGCAAAGATATGCCCCAAACAGGATGCTGGTCCATCACAGAGTAGCCACACACACCCAAACACACATTCACACAATAAGGACAGTTTAAGGCAACTAAATCAGCTGGAAAACATGTCTTTGGACTGTGAGAGAACCCACACAAAAGTAGAGAACAAGCAGACTCCACACACAAAGCCATATTGGAACCTGCACCCAATCTTAGCAGCGTTACACAATAACACAATGCTACTAGATGCAAACAATGAATTTTAATTAATTTTATTTAATGCAGAACACCCCAAATATCCACAGATCCCAGGGTTCTCATACAACGTTTTGTTTGTGGCAAGGGGCATGGAGCAAGTCCTGATTTTGAAGAACCTTATTAATTACTCACTTGCACAATCCCAACTTAGTAGTTGTGGCTGTACAGAGTAGCGTCCCACACCTATCCTATTTGTTACACTTAAGAAACTGATGGGTCTTGACCCCAATCATGGTGCCTATGTGCCAGTGTGTAAGATGCTGTGCCAGAGTGTGGCCACTTATTTCTGCAGTAGTGGCTGCTACCTCGGCATGGCATTCTGTGGCAGCCACAGTCAACTGAAAAGTTCCTCCTTCATGGCGGAAGTTGAATGCACATTCCGGGGCTTTGAAGCACTACACTTGGTGACTCGGAGGGTTGGGCTGTGCTTTCAGCTGCAAATAAAGGCTCACATTGTGGCTGGAGTAGTAGACTTGGCCGCATCCCTGGGGGGGGGAACTCTATCCACAGCATTTCAGGAAAAAAACAGCCCTGGGGTCTTGGGAAAGTCCCACACCACCTGACTTCAGCTTCACTACATGTGGCCAGACTGCATCTGTAATGCACACAAGGCCAAACGTGTTGAGTTTACGGCCCCGTGTTCATGATGGCTGTCGTTCCCACAGATGCAGCTCAATGCTGCTGGTTCCACATTGTAACACGCCGTTTTAGTACAGCTCTCTGAAGAAGGTAAGTCGATCTTCTCATTGACAGCCATAAACTTAGTTCTGCCCCTCGACGACAGTTTGTTCACATTCCTCGTTTATGACATGCTACAGAAATGAGAAGGATCTATTGGTTCTTTCCCCCCTGTGCTTTCTTGAGTTATGTTACACAAACTCCTTGAGTGAAACTAGTTGGATTTTTTTTTTTTTTTTTAAGCCAGTTTCTCAGAAAGGAGCAGGGAAGACAATCGTCCATTTTACCCCCTGGTGCAAAATCTCTGCATGTTTCTGGGGTAAGGGGCTCTATAGATGTTATTTAAAATGTTATTATAGGGTTTATATGACTTTTGCTGTTGGCCCCATTGCAGAAGAAGCCTTTTTTTTAGCACCTGTTTTTTTTGTCATTTGTTGCAAATGAGTACGTTCTCCTTCTGAAACAATGCCAACATGACTTCTGAGATGACAGGCTGTGAGAAACTTATTTAGCCTCGTGATCCCTAAGGACACACAAACTTATTGTTTCCCTTTGTGTGTACTCTCATTAACAATCAGGTGACCATTTTTAATTGTTTTTGATATAAGCTGTGCCAAACTAGCAGCAAAAATGTAATAAAAGTAATCCTATCAAACAATATTTTATGCTAGCTGTCACTGTGTGCTGTGTAAATATATTTGCCTTGTTTCCCGCTTCCTCTGTTTTTGCAGTTTTTGGTATTAAATTTGACTACATCTTTCCAATAATATACAAATGGAGCCTGAGAGCGAGAGAATGACACCGGTACTGTTTTTATGTCATTTCCTCGGTGTTGATGATAGTGAAATGTGTGGTCATAGGTGTGAAAAACCGATTGCCTCCAACTTTTCACATCACAGCTCTCCCTGTTTTGGCTGCAGAAAGTGCAGGCTAGTGGCCAGGTGGTGAGGACTGCTGTGTGTATCCTGAGCTGTCAGAGGGAGGGATGCTGCTGAGTTTCAGAAATGATGAGGAAATTGCTATATCACCACTGGCAGGGGGCTACCGTGGCCTTCAACGCCTTCACTTTCTTCTTCTGAACCTCAGCTCCATATTTAGCTGGTGTTTGTTTGATAAGTTAAGCGTTTTCTGTTTGTTGCCATAACAAAACCCACATACAGCTGTGGCCACAGAATCACCCGCAGAGCAGCAAAGGGCCTTTACCCCGGGGTTTCCAGTCCTGCTTCATGTTGTGTGGCTTCAGTTCAGTGCTGTTCGTCCCTACAGTCTGCAACAAAAGACTGGAGTTTCATACATAAAGCAAAGTTGGACTCATTTTATTGTCCCCAGTGCTGCGTTTACTTATGTTAAATGGAGGCTGTAATTATCTCAAGCTTTATACACAATGCTGGATTTATGATAATGAGCCTGGGAGCAAGATGTGGGAAGGCTGCCCCATGTGAAGCGTTAAAGCCTAATTTCACTTGATTAGGGTAGTGAGACAGCAGCAGGGTAACGGAGAGGCCCCCTGCTGCGCAGAGGTGCGGTGAAGTGAACACAAAGGGATGAACCCTGTAATTATGCCTTCATGGTTCAAAGGGAATGTCTGCAGCAAGCAAGGCTGGCAGGAGATGCAAAAAACAAGCATATGAGGAGGTACGCACGTGGACCATCGTCCTGGTAACCCCAAGCTTATCTATGCAGCACAATTCAACGTGCAGCTCTACCACATGCAGACAGCTACCGCTGTGCTGGCTCTGTCACCGTGACGACCAGAGCATCAGTGCACCCTTGGCAGCTGTGACTGCCCCAGAAAGAAAGGAAAACAGAGCATGTTGTGGGCACCCCAAACTAATGTCAGTAAGTCTGGGCCATCCATTCTGGGCTGTGGGTGGAGGCAGTCTTCCTGGTTCTGTGCCTGAGCTATGTGCTCGCTGTCACTGCAGAGCTCCAGGTGTGATAGTGTGATGAGGTGTGTGTACTCTGCACAGATGAGGTGCTCCAGTGGCTGGGTCAGCAAGTGCTGTTATCCTCATACAGTGAGCTTAGCTACTGTTGTGGTCCAGTGACCTGTGAGCTGGTGCCTCACATTGGTGTTTGCAGTTCTGCATCAAATTGGTTTGATCAGCACAGGTTTCCCACACATTACCTGCCAGCCTGTATGCCCATCTTAAGCTCTTCCCTGTGTGCGTTATCCCCTCCTCCCCGGTATTTACATTTTGAAGGAAGAGTAAATATATAATAATTCTTGTGGCAGGCTCAACTATGTGTCCTGTTGTGCTATTAAAATCAAAGGAAGTTGTAGTAGAATGTGGTTTGGCAAAAACTTTTAATGGTATGCTTCATGAAGGATCTGGAGGCACAGAGTTTACATGCTCCATCTTACCAAAACCTCATTTTATTGAGGCTGCTGTTCTCGTGTGGGCACAGGCTGCACCAGTTCTCCACTAAGGCATTTGAAATTCAGCCTTGGCCTTGCAGATTTAGCCTAGTTATTTTTTCCTGTTCTGTGTTCATGAATCACTTCCACTGAGTCACATGTTTATGTCTTTACTACTTACCAACAGATTATATAGTCCAGTTTTCATTTTAAAGAATAGAGAATAAGAGGAATAAGGTGTTTTTTTTTTTTTGTAAATGTTGAATCTTATGGGAATTTGACTGAGCAAATTATACTTAAACAACTCCTTGGTTATTTGCCATTTTGTGTGACTAGTGAGGAAGGCTTCCAGTGATGATGATGATGCAAATCTGTTCCTGCCCATTTTCAGATTTTATAGGGTAATTTTCACCCTGGTCACTAGATGGCACTGTGGATGCACGGGTTCCGTCTGGCTCCCTTGGTTCAATTGCAGGGAATGACCACACCTTATACATACACACACACACACACACACACACACACACACACACACTTATATCATGTGACCAAAAAAAGTTAATTAATCTTTTGTATAATGTGTTTTTTATGTGGTTTAAAAATAACCTGATTAATTTTAGTTCCTAGGTATCGTCTTGTTATTCTGCTAGCCAGTCTTTCTGCTGGGCAGTTTGGCAGTCGTGCTGTAGACATAGCAGTTGCTCAGGAAAATAAAACAGAGAAGCTTTGACTCCAAGTAGCAGAGGAAAGCAGTTTGTACCTGTAGGACAAACCAGTATGTTTCCTTGGAGACAGGAGGGCTCCCTCAAGTATTTCTTCCTGAAATGAAGTCATCTTCAGGCAGTGCCAAATAAAGAAGGCTTTGAGTGCCTTTCATAGTGTAGGTTTTTAATGCAGTTTCAACTTATTGCCCAGAAAACATTTACTTAATTGTTTCTATTTGAGTAATGAGGGGAAAGGATTCAAGTAGCTGGAACATAAATCACAGTTATTGCTGAAGGATTAATATGTCTGGGTGAAAGTTGAGCTGCAGCCACAGAGGATTCCTGAACATTTTACCATGAGCTCTGTACTGAAAACAGCATTTCTGAACTAAAATGCAGGTGGGATTATGAACGGCCACTGCTGATGATGCTTTGTGAATGCAGGCTGCTGGTCCTCCAGGCTGTGCTGCATGTGGATTTGGCTCAGCCTGGTGCAAATGACAGGCACTCAAACCGTTGACTGAAATTTGGAGGCTACAACAGCAGCTTTCCACGATGAGTTGCCACCACTTCTCCCTGCCAAGCAGGGTTTGTGCTGACTACACTGTCTAGCTGAATTGAGGGTCTACCTCTCCCGATAACTTGTCTACCCATTTTTCAATGGAACAGTAAATCATATGTAGTTCTTACACTTGGTCGCTGTTTGAGCTGGGCATGTTTGTTTGGCATTATTTTATCATCATCAACCCTCTTGAGCTGGGAGTTTGAATATAGGTTGAACAGAGTCCAAAGACATGGATATGAGAGTTACTGCCCTGTGACAAACTGGTGTCCTCTCCAAATGCACCCTGCTTCACATCCTTGCTTCTTGGTTAGGCTGTGGACTACTATGTTGGACAGGTGGTTATTAGTAATACATTGGTGAAATTATTTACTAGTGTGCAGCTGACACCTTTGTCCAAGGTGTCTTACTGTGGTAGCTATACAAAGCTGAACTTCCTGCTTGCATTTATACAGCAGTGCTATGTAACACACACACACACGCACACACACTAAACATTAAGCTTAATTTAAAGTTGAAAATCCATGTCTTTGGACTGTGGAAGAAAACCCACACAGACATGGGGAGAAGGTGCACACTTCACACAAACCGAGTATGATTTGAAACCACCCCCCTAGGGGGCGGGCCAGCAGCTATGAGACAGCAACCCTACATGCTACACCAAAGTGCCACCCCAATGCCATAACTCGGTGTAAAGGCGCAATGGGGGAGCTGTATAACGCTGGGAAAAGTGGAGCTTTCACTTGATCTGCTTGACTGCTTGATAGATGAAGCCTAGCTGGGCAAACATTCCTGCTTCATTCCTTAAAATAAATCTTTACTGTCAATATAACACAGTACAGCTTATATCTTTTTATGCATGTCAGAAAAGTTCAGCAGAATGGCACTTTTGGTGGAAAAAAGAGGATATTTGCCCTTACGCTTCAGCAGCGTTTTCTGAAAGTGGGGACTTGCGGTCTGGTCAGTGCTCTCAGTAGCTGCCAGTTGGAGAAAGACAGAAGTGAAAAAAAACACTTAAGTGTGAACATAAGAGGAGCTGTGATGGTTGGAATTTGAGCAGCACCGATCCTTTACGCGCACGTTGCTAGACCTCTCGACGGGGAATGTCTGTGACAGACAATTACCTATTACACATTACAGTACCATAGCTGCCACAGTGGACAGAATCATTGCTTTCTCATCACCATTATCTACAAGCATATATTTGTCTTCAGAATACTGTGTACGTGCTCTCTTCCACAGCACAGATTTTTACCACAGACACAAATAAGTCTGTCAACGCACACTTCGGTAATATATTACTGTACAATCTCAGAATTTGCAGAGAAACCAGTAGTATTATGTTATGTTAGTGTTAGTTTTCACTGTCATTGAGCTGCTGGGAATTTCTTCATTGTGAGCTATACATCACAGTTGCGCAGAGACCATGCTGACTGGACCTTGTTCCCTCATTGGCTGTGTCTGAAATACTCTAGACTTACAGCTGTTCCAGCTGCTCTGAAAGCACCAACAACCTGTCCCCCACCACTGCACACAACCAAGACACATATTTATTGACATTTTTAAATATTTTCTTCCTACTGCTCAATATCAACTGAACCATTGGGCATGCTAATGAAATGAACATATTGCTCATAATGAATTTTAAATCTGCAGCAGTTTGTGTGAGGTTTATATGGACTGCAATCCAGTAAGTGATCCCTCAGCGGAGACTGAATTTAGGCTTAGGCCAATAACCCCTCGTGGCTGGTAGCTGAACCAGGAGGCGGTTTTGGGAGAACTAGGCAGCTTGCATCATTCTGAGGACCTAATGTTTGCTGTTAGTTTTTCTAATTGTCTTTAGTTTAAGATATTCTACCCTGTTGAAGTAGGAGTGTTACATCTGTTATCCAGCTTACCATTAGTTATTCATTGTAATGTAAAGTTGGCAGAGGACATGCTGGTGTGTTGGAGAATGGTTGAACTTCAGTCTCACTACAGTTTGCCCTCAGGTTTTGCCAGTAAATGTTGGCAAGTGTTAATTTTGAATTCCACACACAGCTTGTTTTCATAGCTTGAGTGCTTGTCTAACTCAATCATTTATTTTTTACAGCGTTATGGTCGTTTGATTGAATTTAGTTTTTAAGGTTTTTTTTTTCCTCCTGAAGCAGTTAAAAAGTGAGAGTAAAGCTGATGCCGACAGCGTGTTTCCCCAGTGCTCACTGACTGTTCTGTGTGCCGTACACAAAGCATAGGTGCGACACATGGAAGATATTTAGAATTCAGCAACTTTTTTTGTCCTAGATGGAACAAAATTGTGACACATCAGAAAAAAATGAAATGTTAAAAATCCCTTAGTGGTGCACACAATAGTGTAAGGAAAACTCATGGTTTTCAAACAGACCTCCATCTTGGGCACAATGCCCTTGGGCATTTTAGGGGAGGGTGAACATTGATGCTTTTCCATAAGAAAGTAGAATGGGAGTTCTGGATACTGTGTTAACTTTCACAAACATCCTGACATTTATTCACTATTTTTTTTCCCAAGAGTTTTAAAACTCTATGAACTGGATTTGGAATGCACGAACACATCCTAAAAGTGTCCTATGGGAACTGTTGCATAACAGCTAAGAAGATGTGTTGGCTTGTTTTTTGTTCAATTGTATTAACTGAATATTTCATGAGGAGGAAAACGACCAGTTTCCAGCAAGTGTACTCAAACTTTTGACTGGTAGTGCAAATCATATTTTGGACTAGAAACCTACTATGAACAAAATTAAAATTCTACTTTATGGACATATTTGCCTGGGGAAGTCAGTTTTGTTTGTTTGCATTCTCATAGTTGAAGGTTAGAGACAATTTCAGCAATTGACACCACACACCGTCATCATTCCCTCTCCAATGTTGTTGTGGTGCATTATGTCAGCAACAGGCCTGTCCATTCAGTTATATCATCCATCCATCTCAGCCTGGGTCTGCCTTTTGTCTGTCTGCCTAGCACCTTCCCTTGTGGAATGATTGCCAACAGCTTTCCAACCCTAATAATATGACCAAAGAACTTGATCTTCCTCTGTACAATTGATTTCATTAGTTGAAGTTCGGATTGGAGTTCTTGTAGGAGGGACTCATTTGATTCTGAAAAGGCTCTGACAGCAGTGCATCTCAAAAGCCTCTATCCTTCTCATGGCTTCCTTTTTCAGGATCCAACTCTGGACATATTTGCCTGGGGCAGCCAGTATTGTGATCCTTACTTTTTAGTGTTTCTATTGACTTCGGTGTTGACAAATATGCCTGGTAGTGTGTAAAATGTGGGGGATGATAAATTGCCTAGCTGTGTCCGGGAAATGTGGTGCACTCACCACCCAGAGGTGGGTAGAGTAGTCAAAATGACTCAGAAGTACGGTTGCTTAAATATTACTCCAGGAAAACTGCTTGCCTAAACATCTACTTTTGTGAAAACTAACAAAGAAAACTCAGGAAACAAGTTACTTTGATTAATTTTAATCTTCTTAATATTCTGAACAAAAGGAAATATTAGTGTGTAGCTTTACCTAATGGAGAAAATATACAGTACTGTGCAAAAGTCTTAGGCACCTGTGGGGAAAAATGCTATAAAGCGAGGATGGTTCCAAAAATAATACCTTGAATACTTATTAATCAATAAACGTTCTAAAAAGTGCAGTAGACAAAAAAACCTCATTCAAATCAATATTTGGTGTGACCACCCTTTGTCTTTAAAACAGTATCAATTCTCTTATGCAAACTTGCATGCAGTTTAAGGTAGAGGTTGGTAGGTTCTTCCAAACATTTTGAGGAACTGGCCACAGTTCTTCTGCAGACTTTGACTGTCTCTGCATGTACTCCCAGACTGACTCGATCATGTTGAGATCAGGGCTCTGTGGGGACCATACCATCTGTTGCAGGATTCCTTCTTTTTGCTGAAGATAGTTGTGTATGACTGAGATTGGGTGTCTGAGGTCATTGTCAGGCTGCAGAATGAATTTGGGACCAATCAGAAACCTCCCTGATGGTAGATAAGAATCTACCTGTACTTCTCAACAGACATTGAAGTTGCATGCCTAAGACTTTTGCACAGTACTGTACATAGTGTTATAGAGTAATTGAGAGAGAAAAAGCCTTCTTTTATGTTATGACATCTAATGTTAATTATTGAAGTATTTGTGTCCATTTTAAGCAGATTTGATTGATAATATAAGCAGTAAATTTAATGAAATCACTTTTTGTAATGAATAGACTGTGTATCAGTAAACTTATTTATTCTCAAATAGACTTATGAAATGAATAATGCTTGGTAATAATATCCATTATTCAACAATAACCTGTCTTTTCCAGGTTGATGGTTGCCATTTTGTACTAAACTGTCATTATTTGCCCGTTTTTACGGGGGGAAAATTTTGCTGTGTACTAGAACAGTAGCAGGGATCCAGGCTTTGCTTTTTGAATGATGGCTGCCAAAATTGAAGTTATACTATTAATTTTCTTATTAGCTGATGCCTTCATCAACCTTTATAATAGAGCAGGTTATTTGTACTGGGGCAGTTCAGGATGAAGATGCTGCAGAAAGGCAGTACAGTAGGGACAGGAGTGAGATTTAAACAAACATCCATTAGGTTATAGGTCATTACCCCAAACACTGTCCCATAATAAGAAAAGAGCAAGAAATGTCAGTGTCTGTTCTGAACCTTAAAGTCCAAAGCAACGTAAAACCGTATACGGTTATTTACATTCTATAAACTTGCTTTATTCAGTCAAACTGGCTGATGTTGATAGTGGCCAGTTATTGTCTGGTTAGAGTGGAGGACCTACACTGTCACTGGCATACTGCAGCTTGCAAAGATGAAAACCCACATGTGAAATGTAGGTGGATGCATAGCCCTCATACCTTTTACAGTTGGGATGGATGTGGAGCCAGGTTTGTACAGTTCAGACCCAACTGGACTGCTGGTTTCAATAGGATGTAGTGGTGTCTCAGAAGGTGTTAAAGCACTAAACTGGTAAAAAACTAGTCAGGTGTACTATAAAATTAGCAGAATGTGTTCACAACATTCAAAAGTTATATTCAGCATTAAATTACTGTAAATGCCAAACATGATCACAAAGTTAGCATTCAGATATATTATTATGATAGGTGAACATCTCACAACACTGCAAGTATTTCAGCCAAATGATATAAAATGAATCTCCAAAAAATACAACTCGTGTGCTGCAGTTGCTGAACTCTCATTTACAAGGCATGTGGAATTAGCATATAAATTAACATATAAAAACTTTTAACATAATATTGAAAACTTTCTGGATCTCTTTCCTAAAATTAGACATTTAATTGTAACTCCCCAGTAGCAGTTATAAACAAATTAAAATATTTTAAGCAAATAATACTTTGGTAGTGTTTAACTAATGAATTCTAGTGTTTTAAACTGAATATGTTTCTGGAATTAATTTCAGATTTTTGATTGCAACTTATTTGAACACATTTTCAGTTCTTCTGTTCTGGATTTGAACAAACTAAGCTTTCAGTCAAGGTGAGAGAAAAAACTTAGCAATAAAATGGTTGGTCAAGCAACGGGGGAAAGAAATCCAAAGTAAGTCAGTGGACAGTGAGGAAGAGTTACTAAACTCAGCTACAGATAAGTTTATCCAGCTAAATTCTATCAGTTAAAACATTAAATGGCAAAGTGACAGGAAGAAGGGAATGCAAATGTGATACAGTAAGTACTTTTTAACAAATCTGCTTGATTAAAACTATCATTGCTGAAAAGTAGTTTGTTGAGAAAGTTGCTTAAGTAACTACATAAATATAATAATTTACTACCCACATGGGGGTCTACTATAGCATTACAGTGTCATGTGGCGCAAATGTGTTCCAAGTGATTCTTTGCAAATTATTTAAATGTATGTGACCCAGGCTTCGTAGCCTGTACACTGAGGGTTAGTAATGTACACGGTGAACGGTATTTCAAAAAAATTGAATATTTAAATCAGCCAAGTATTGGAAAAAGAAAAATTGCTGTGTTTAATGTTCTAAAATCATTGTGCATGATAAATAAAATTGTATGTTTTTAGGTGAATAGAAGCACTGGTAATGCTTACAGTGATACTACACTATAAGGTAACAGGTAGAGACCATGGCCTTGTTCCAAATCGGTAAAGAGCTGATAAATGTGCTGATAAATATGTTGGAAGCAGACTTATGGTGTTGAGTGCCATGAAGGAGCAGCCATGTAGTGGTACAGAAGTGTGTGTGTTACACAGTAGGGACTGGGGTGAGATTTAAACAAACATCCATTAGGTTATAGGTCATTACCCCAAACACTGTCCCATAATAAGGGGCAATAAGGTGTGTTACCCCAGGGGGCCCAGGATTGTATATGCCCACTACTGAAGACAAAGAGCTGTTCGCTACTGTCCCGCACATGGTTGAAAATTAAAAATGGATCAAGAACATTTCCACAGCATACCGGAAGCTGTAGTATGTCACATTATTTCAGATTATTGTGACTAGCAGCTTTCATCCTTTGAGGCATTTTCACTATAAGCCTCCAGAAGACGAACATATTTGGTGTGAATAAGAGCAGCATGTCCATGTGAAGCTGGCAGCACCAGTCACGCACTGTCATCAGTGCTCACTTGCACCTGTAGCCAACCCACCACCCTCCCCATGTGAAGCTGAGACGCTTTAACTGTTTATTATTCCACCAGGGCAAACAGCAGCTCATTACAGGAGCCATGCTTGTCCGCACCTCATGAAGCGCAATCTGTGCAGAGAAGCCATGCAAAACCTGCGGCCTGCAGTGTTTGCTGGATCAACATGTGCTCTGCCTACCAAGTAAGGCTTGCCAAATGCAGGGGTACGTAATCTTTCACGCAGTGCTGTCGAACACTGTGCTTATTTGAACACTTCGACATGAGCCACTGTCATGCTACCACAAGTGATGTCCCTGAGAGTCAGTGGCCACAGCCAAGAGCATCACTCTTGCTGGCCATGGTGCGTTGAGCTTCCTACTGCTTGACAGCTTCTCGTGCACGTTTAAAGCTGAGTGTTGCCGCATCTCACTGGCTTTCTTATAAGTGGCCAATTTTGAATGTTATGCTCATTTGGTTCACCTCTCAGTGGGCACACCTGAGAAGTAGTTGAGGTTTTATGGAGCATGTAGTGGACAGGGCGTTGCCAGGTGATTACCAGTGTCAAGGTTCCTGGTTTGAGTTCCTCCCTCCTGTTTCACCCTGAATTAAGTTACAGTTCTTAACCTAAACTGATATCATAGGAATACCCTACAATGTAAGTGGGGAAATCCTTATACAATTGATAATCTAATCTCTTATAATTTGGATTTGAAAAGATCAGTTGTATAAAGGCTAATAGTGATGGTAATGTAGAAAGACTTTGACAGTATTCGTGTTATTGGAAGGTGTCCTGTTTGTGATTGTCAGTGCAGTTGAAGTTGCTTAAGATAAAGTGACAGAGAAGCACAGTGCAGCAGTGTCTCATGAGTCTCCAAGCATGTTTCAGTGGTGCAATAATGCCACATGCCCAAAAGAGGGGGCCACAGAGTCTGCCCGTTTAGGAAACACAAGGGATGTATTCAACATTTTGTGATGTATTTCAGGTATTACACAGCACAAAAGTTCCCTTTCTCCTTCAGTTATGAAACAGAGCTGTTTCTGTAGGCCAGCGCAGTCGGCGGTTTCTTTTTGCCAATGTGTTTTAAGTCAACATGGTGCCCACTCCTCTCCTATTTCTATAGAACCCATTTCAGTGCTTTAAATGCTGCCATGGTCAGCCTTGGACTCCTGGGGGAAAAGAAAAAAAAATCAGCACGTATTTTATAATTTTCTTTCCAAGTCAGCCCCTGCTCCACTTTACCTTGGGAGTTTCTTAAATTACCTGTACATCTGGATTTTTACCTCTTTATGTGACCATTATGAGGTGCCTTAGGCCCACATTAAAACTGCTAAAGTTGAGTCCATAAATTGTAGCCAGCAGCTCCCACAGTGTGATAGTCGAGACTATTTACTGCACAGAAATGCAAGCAGGCAGGCAGGGATGGGCTTTGAAAACAACATGCGTTTCAGCAGGATTATTTAACAGAATTCACACTCCAGTCTTTTCCATCCTCAAAGGACCAGCTTTACTTAAACATCAGACATTCCTGTGTCAGTATAACTAGTTTCATTTAAAGGAGAGCAAACATAGCAGACACTTGCATCTTGGATTTATTTGGGCAGTAATGCCTCTCTGCAGTGTACAAATTCCAAAAAATGTTATTACCACTTATTCAGAGGCATAATATGAAACATTTTTGGGTCAGTGTTCATAATTTGTCACAAACGCTGTGTAATTTTCGGTGTTTTATACTGTTTTGTGTACAACTGACTTGTGAATAATTTGTCAAATTATTTACCATATTATTACTTAACTGCCACTTATTCAAAAAAAGACACACAATTCTTCTATCATCATCATCACCAATTCAGTTAGCAGTCACTTTCCTCCAATGTGACTTTCAATGTTTAGTTTAGAATGCAATTCTACTTTTTTTTTTTTTTTAACAGTTACTGAGTCGACCCACACTAAGTATCTTGCTCAGACATATAACTGGGTCGTTTTTGTTTAACACAATTTTCAGACTTAAACCAGTAAACTTCAGTTACCAGCTTCTGTCTCCAGCACTGTGCTATTTGTTGTAACTCTCTTACTGTAATGTGAAGGTTTTACTCTAAGCTGTGTTGAACATAGGAATCTGATAAATCACTAATAATGTCCTTAACCACCACACCGCCATCTGTCTGTGTCGCAGTTTTGTGGAGTTTAAGTGAAGGCGGATCAGGATTACAAATTCCATTAGACACGTGGTCAAGGGAACTCATGATCCGCAATACCGGGTGCTAGTTTGTTCATAGACCCTGATATCGAACCTGTAACAAATTATTACCACATTCTTCTCCAAGGGCTGGTGAAAAGACCTAGCCACTGGTTGGCATTCCCATTTCACTGAAGTGTATAATTTCCAGTGCTGTCAGAGGACTTATTTTGCCTTAATGGTGTTAACACATTTAAGGGTGGGGAGGAAACAGCAGATGGTAAAAATAGACATCTCTCCGTTTCTGCCCATTTATGTACCAAAAATGGCATTACTGCTCTGTTTGGAATCTGTTTATGGGGTCTTACTGAATTTTATGCCCTGGATTTCAGAAAGTGCACTCTGCCTGGAAATGTGTACAAATTGGACAGTGATTATATGCAGTATCCATTTAAAAAGTATTTTTCTAATTAGGGAATTTTGATTTTAAGTTTACTGGTGTGTACTTTGTGGAGAATATTGCGTTAAGTGCCCACAAATTTCGGAGGAAACAAAATTTTTATTAGAGTAATACCTGAGTTAGGGGCCTAGATGTGCTATTTAGAAATGGAGCACTTAATAAAACAGTGCGGTAAGAGGTCATTAATATGGTATATTGCATAAATGAAGCTTGAAAACTGCACACGAGCAACATGATACAAAATAGATTTGTTATACCTTTAATAGTCATGAATAAACACAGAAAACTAATGTCTATTTTATGAATACATTTTTACAAATTCAAAATTGGTTTGATTCTTTTAATGGCAAATTATGATAAATTACTCAAAGCTAAAATCAGAACACTATTTCAAAACAGTGCTATAGGAAGTAGCACTGAGATATTGCTGCATGTCATAAAGAAAAAAACATTGTTTTAGATTATCGATTTTGTTTCCTAACAGTTTTTATGCTGTACTTTAACCTACTCAGTTATTTTTGTGTGTATTTTTTTATGTAGCTGCTAATTTTTTGTGTAAATGAATTTCACTATCTTAATATGGGAATTTAGAATTATTGCATAGCGCTTTAAGCTTGGATTGTTATGCAAGGTCTGAGGCCAGTTGCTTATTATAATGTTTTTGACAGGAACTATATCAATATATGAGGACATGAGAGCCTAGCATGTCACAGCCTGGTGCTAGATAGTTTTGGACAGATTGTCACAGCCTTCAGCACAGAGTTCCACCTGAATCATGACCTCACAGTCCACCATGGACAAGCAGGACATGTGTGGACTTTACTATGTTGAGTTGTACAAACAGCAAAGGATAAATTATCATAAACTCACAGCAAGAGCACCTGCGCTCAAAGGAACGAAGAGGCTATGAGGGAAGAATGATCACAAGTTCAACAACAAGGGTCCTCTGTGACATCATGTATGTTCTCATGAGGGCTGTGGTTCCTCAGAGCCTCCACAAGGGCAAAAAGGCTCCCCCAAACAGCAGCCAGCAAGACTCTAAGCTTCAGATACAGGGGCAGTTGAGGGGATTGCTGTGGAGCAATCCTGATTATTGTACCACTGTCTTGCAGAGATCACACCACCTTCTGTAATCTTCCCTTTTGTATTGCTGAGCTGGTTTTGTTTTCTTTATCCACATTCTGGGCCTGAAAGTGTATCAGAGAAACGTTGCAGAGTGAGTTCGCTTCGGCTCCTTCAGTCATTAAGGACACAGGAATCAGCTATTGGCCTATATTGGCCTTAGTTTTTTTTTTTTTTTTTTTACATAACAACAAAAAACATTTGTATGTCAAATGTTTTTGTTTTTTTTGTTTTTCCCCTCCCCAGAACGCTTCCCTATGGACACATTTGTTTATTTAAAAGATTAAATTGGAGAATTGTTGCCTTAGCTTTCTGAACTGCAGTTTATTGACCACTAAGTGTTACCCCCCAGAAGTGAGAAAGGTCTAAGGCTGTTCTGGCTGTAGTATTAGAGCAGCTGGACTGATGTTTGGTTATAATTTGGGTGCAGCGTAAGTGGCATTCAATACTGCTAACCTGTGTTTTCTGCTTTGAAATTAGCAATCTTAAAAGTTCAACTGACCTTGTTGTGATGATCTGCCCAGCTGAAGTGCGATCCCATAATGTTCAGATGCCGCTGGACTTGAAAATGGACCCCTGTACAGAAGACTCCAGCTGCTCTGTTAACCTGTCACTAGTGAGGGCAAGTGGTTTAAAAAAAAAACAAAACTTTTTCCTCAGCGTTTTGATTAACGGACTGTATGGAAAAATTACATTTTTTATGAAAAGGTGCCCCACCAGCAGTAGGTTTCACAGTGTGCACTGAGTGTCAGAGAACCACAGCTACTTCGCTCACCAAGGGGAATGCAGGCCAGTCTTATGCCCTCCTTGTCACAGAATATGGTGGGACTGCAAGGATTTGAACCTGGATCGAATCCGAAAGGTGCACTGTGATTTTCTCATACTCCACACACTACGTGTTCCCACATCTAGATGCTCCCCAAATCTTTAGGAAATCCTTGCAAAATGAGAAATGACTTTTATACCATGCTTTCTTGAGTAGAAAATATGTCTGTTTACTACTTTTCAATATGAGTGATATTTTCTAGAGGCTTTATTATTTTGCATATGATGATCTAGGTTACTTAATGGGATGTTTACAGCTTCCTGAAAGGCACTCGGGCAGGCTTTTGTATGTCAGCACTGTGTTTACCTTGTCTGATGTTGAACTTTGATGTTTCAAAGTGGGCTTTCAGTGATGGGAGTCATTCTGCTCTATACTCAGCATGCGTAACTGAAAATGGCAAAGGGGACAAATCATTTATGCGCACAATATTTCAAAGAAAAGATTTGCAGAGATCCCCCGATCTTGTTAGTTCTGAGTCCAGCTGAATTTGTTTGAAGTCCTTTTAGAAGTAGCATTGTGTCCAAATCGATTGTTGACCTATTCATCCTAATTGAAAGAAGAGCGAGATCAAACGGTAAGTTTAGTGGTATACAAATGTGTGACAGTTGGAAAGGAGAGAGTGAGGAGTGGTGCATTGTGGGTGTGTTGTGTTTTGTTTATTTGAGTCTTGTTCGGGATGTGACATGCATGCTGAAAGATGTCAGTTACTGAACTGCAGACCACCGGATGTTGAATGTGGGCTCTAGCATAATGGGTCCTGGATTGAGCAGGGTACTCTGCGATGCTTTAACCTTGTGGCATTTAGCTTTTGATGGTACAATGTCACAACTTCTTGCCTGAGTAATATAACCTCACATAATTATACAATCCAAGCATGTTTTGCCCTGCAGTGAATAGTAACATCTAAATTTAAGAAGTAGTGTTAACAATATTATGATTAAATCTGACATTGATTTAAGAAATGGATGCGTGCATACTTTATTGGGCCTGATGAAAATTTAAAAAAATTTCACTGATTAAATTTAGCTGTTGCATTACTGAATGAGAAATTAGGCTGTATAAACTGTACTAAATGCCTTAAAAAATGCCTTTACTGATGATGCCTTTTTCAGATTATCTGAAAGCGTTAAGAAGGTTCCTCGTGCACATTCCTTAATGATGTTGTGTCAGCAGAATTTAAGAGCTGTTTAATGTTAGGCAATAACACATGCTTACAGCTAGCTGTTAGTGATCACAGCTGATATTTTCTTTAACTTCACTGGAGACAAAAAAAAATCCATGCTCTCAAAGACCTAAAAAAATGCAGTTGTGCAGTAGGTCAGTTGTGTTCAGTAAGTTTACCTTTATGCCTCACAGCTGTGTAAATGTCAGCACTTACACTGAACTGGTAATGATTTTACAGGAGCCAGTGCATGGCAGTGAATGAGTCAACTAATGTTTATGTGGAAATAATCTTTAAAATGCCTCTAATTTATTCTGACAGTTCCTGGTTCATTCAAACCAAAATCCTCTCATAACATCTTAACAGAAGAATCCCCACTTATTTTCGGAAATGACTGGCAAATTCTTCTGCAGCAAAATCATGTTTCACATGATTCAAAGATTTCCGAAAAGGACAACAGTGAGAAAGTAAGGAATTTAAAATGTATTTAAACGAAGCACTTAAAAGCAGACGGTTTTTGCTTGCCTGAATCATGTGTGGAGAAACACAGCTGTGCTGTTCAGGGGTGGGATGATTGGGTCTGACAGCTTGCCAGAAAGGAAGGTGAGACATTAATAAAGGTCAGTGATGAACAGAAATTAGCAGAAGACACAGCAGCTTGTTGTTTTTGCTTGTTCTGTTTGTGGGAAATAAGCTTGCAGCTTGCTTTTGTATCACAGACACAGCTATTGTAATTGCCATCTCCCTGACTGACATAGCATTTATTGAGCTTCTCCAGTAATAGGTGAGCCAATTGTCAGGACTGCCTCTCTGCAATGAGATCCCAACTAGTTTTGTCCAGTTTTCAGTTTTTATACTGCTAATGAAGAAATATCAGAAAGATATTAAAAAAATATAAAAGAAACAATTTTTGATTTTTATCAAAGGTAGTCAGATGGCGATGTGACAAATGGAAACCTGGATGTGGTGGAGGCTGAATTTGTTCTTGTCCTGTCACTGAAGGTCATTTGTTATTTGATGCAGGTAAGTAATTGGAGGCGGAGAGGTGGAACATTATTATAAAGGACCTGGATGAGGAATGGCAGAAGTGTCAAGGTGAGCAGGGCCTGTGGAGAGCACGGCGTCTGCTGTTTGCCATCCATAAACGCACACACGCTCATGCTGGCATGCTTAGTAGGTGGGGAAAATACTGGAGAAAAACGATAAAGGTTCTTGGGTTGATGTTGTTCAGATGACCTCGGGGTGGGTAATTAAAAGTACATCAGGCCGAAAATTGTCTGCCCTGTTGCTCATTAGGCTCGTGGGTTTTGGCGTAGAGGCAGACTCCTCTCTGGCAGATGGAAATGAAGCTCCACTTCATCCAGCCTGAGCACACACTGATAGGATTGGAGATTCTGTGTGTGTGTGTGTGTGTGTGTGTGTGTGTGTGTGTGTGTGTGTGTGTGTGTGTGTGTGTGTGTGTTGTAAAATAGACAAAACAGAGATTGCACCCTTGTGTTCTTTAGAAACATCATCTCTTGATTATGAGACCTTCGTAATCAATATTTTGATAAGTTTATCACCTTGAATTGACACCATTTAAGAACGAGCTACCCTGCTGGTCATCTCCAGGGCTTATAAGCAGTGTTGAGTGTGCTGAGAGTTGAAGTTGAAATGGCACACAAACCTGAGCAGTTTATTACATTAGAGCCATCTTTCAGTGGTGCCTGCGCTCTTAAATCATGCTTCAGGCCTTAGCGGCCAGTTCTAAGCAGAAAGAAGCAGGGTTTATTCTGTATACACACAAAATTTGCCCCTTGGTGTCAAACACTCTAGTAATTTGTTGAAAGTGAGGTCATAAAGGAGAAAGTGTTCCTGAGGAGAGAACAAATTGAGCTCTGGAGCTCTGACTATCTGGATATTATGGACCAGGCAGTCTGTATTGCCTGATGAGTCAGGGCTGGACGTACAAGCCAGCAGCAACCCTCTCCTCCTCCTCAGCATCAACTAAAGGTGCGTAAAGCTTTCTTAACCATTTAATTTTGTGTCTGTGAGATGAAATGGGGGAGGTTGCTTGTAAAGAAAGATGTTACGCCCTTAAACTTTCAGGGCAGATTAAGTGCAGCTGGTACTTTTTCTGACCTAAGTCTGGTTTGGGAGAGAGATTTGTATACATATATTCAACACAAGTTTTTGGAAGTTGGTGTCCAAAAGAATTCTAAGTATTCCTTTAATAAAGTATTCCTTCAGACACTAACTCTACCCCTTCACTTGGATGGACTTAAAAGCTTTCATGATTCCTAACAAGATGTTGCTTAATTTAACTGAGAAAAAATCTTCCCCCTTACCCAGCAGTTTGTTCCCTGAACTGTTAGAGGCTGACAGCCCTGTTTGCTGCCTATTTTACACATTGACACAGTGCGAGCAGATCTGCAGAAGTAAGGCCTCATCACTGCATGGGCTCCAGGTTGCCATCCTTGACACATGAAATTATTGTGCTGTTGGTAGCGGTCTAGTGCCAGACTGTCTTCCCAGTTAGAGACACAGCAAGTCAGGGGTTGCTGGGAAATCCTGGCTCCTTGGCAGCAAGAACATGGAACTGAAAAGGTCACAGGCTTTTCCCCAGCCCTCTCCTCCAGCTCTCCAGCTGGACTCCTGTTTTGCCCTGGGGCTATTGAGCCAGTCACCACATGCGGGTGCGTCAGCTGGGGGGTAAATTCTAGGTGTTGAGATGGTGACCAAATTAATTTTTGAGTCCTTATTACTTACATTGTGTAATGTTAACATGGTAGTCACTTTGAGAACTGTAAAGTAAACCTCTAAAAATATTTCCGAAGTAATAATAATGTCAGTGTGGAATATTTTCAAAGGATATTACAGCTGTTATATTATGACAACAAATTTCCTCTATCCTCTAATGATAAAACCAACATAGTCTGTGAAAGGTTCAAGTAAAAATTCCACCTGGTAATGAAATGGTGCCTATACCTTTGTCATATATGTATGCTATTTATCGATACCCTGTAGATGGCGGTTATGGTCATGCCCTACAAGACACCCTATATCTGTACTCAGAATTCTTAAAGTTCTTTCAATCTTTATCAAGGCTTGACATGAGACACTGCATTTTTTATATGTACACAGCTTATTTTTCCTTTTGGGAGTAAAGGATTCAGGTTAGGCTGGGTGTCTATATTGCATTATGTAACTGCATAATGTGCTCTGAATACCCATCTGAGGTTCACTTAATATCAACTGGACAATTGAGACTAGATATGGATTTTGTATTTCATAATGGTGATACATCAGCAGTGATGCCATCGTGTATTTTTATGCCAGTTGAAGCAGTGATGCTAAGATGCCTATAATGGCGAAGATGGTCTTATCAACAATTGCAAAGTCAAAAGCTTGTATCTGGCAAGCAAGGAAGTATAGAAATGGGTCTCTTGTTTACCCAACAGCACTCAAAGCTTTCTGAATCCCATCCTATGTTCAGTGCTGCAGAGGGTGGGGTGATTACTGACAATGACACCCTATTGACTGTATTGACTTTGAAAGCAATCTTGTGATTGACACTACTTTCAGGCATTCTTTTCCTCTCCGTTCCTCCAGTATGACAGTCACACAATTGTCCCCCTTTTGAAGATGACCTTTCCTGCCGTCCACAGTCCTCGCGGTTCAGAGACAATGCAGTAAGAGGCAGTGCAGAGGATGTAAGCACCATGTGGGAGGTCTACCAGCCTCAGCCCACCTGCATTTCATTCAGTTTTGCCCTCTTAGATTTCACAGCACTTTGGATGATGCAAAATGGTAACAGAACAAAAAAAGAAAACAGTTCAAGCACATGTTGGCTGATTAAAGATTGCTACTTTCAAGATAAAAAGATTTGTGGTGATACTTGTATATTCCAAATACATCTCAATTTTTAAAATAAGTTTTAAGTAGAGTGCTAATTTGTTACTTCAGTTAATTTGATGATAGGGATCTCTCTTACACTTTGCCCGTAGCTGTAAATTCCCAGAGCGAGGGCCTGCTTTGTTTTTAGAACTTTTGTCAGGGTCAAGGGAAGGGTGTGTGGTTCTTATTTTGCTGCACTTTTTACCATCGATTAACGGGCATTTTCCCGGTGCTCCTTCCTGCAGATATACTGGAGGTGACTTCCGGCTGCTGATTGGGTGGTTCCTGTGGCCTTTCATTGGATGGGCTCTTACGGGATCCAGCCCTACAGGGGTCAAGGGAAGGGAGGGAAGGAAATGGTGGCTTTGGGGTTGCTGGCCAACCCACGGCCACCATCGTGCACTGCTTCCTGGTTGGCAGAAAGCTCTGCGTCACCATCTCACAGAAGTGCCAACTGTGCACATCCCCTCATGTTTATCTGTCAGTAACCCATGGGGGGGGGGTTGCCTCTCCCTCGTCTCAGACAACCCAGGCGAGGAAACACATTTACTCTCTCTAGTGGGCAACTCAGTATGGGTGTTGTTACATTTATGAAGAGCTCGATCACTCACTCCCTCTCCAAGAGTTGAGGGTGGAATAGATGTGGACTCTGAGGGCACTCATTCAATCGCAAGTTCAGGCTGATGAGAGGCCTGTTAGGGGCTTGGGCTCAAAATCACACAGACAGCTGTATGAAGTGCTCTGCACTCAGCTAGTAGTCCACGCAAAGGCTTCTTCGTACCGTGTTTATGCCAGCCTGTTAATCTATCACGATGCCATGTGTCCGCTTGAGAATGCACACTTAGTGCTGCTATGCCCTCCCAGTTTAGACAAGCTTGTCTTTTTTGACAGTGCCACAGAGCTATTTAAGTAACATTTAATCAGTTTCTGAAAGCTTGTTTTTTTTTTTTCTTCCAGCATGTTTTTGAGGATGGAAGGCTTTATATAACACAGTTTTATAGGACTACTGGAGTCTCTTAGAACGTAAGGAACAGCAAATGTGTGATATAATTATTGCTTGTAGTACATCCCCTTTTGAGTGTTAGAGAAGGAAATGCCTGTGATTTGTGTGTCCCTGTCAGCGGTCTGCAGAGTGCAGCACAGAGACATTTTTAGCAAAATGCCAGCCATTCCAGAACTGAACACAGTCAACATTATCATCTGAGGTAATTACTGTTTGTGTATGTTCCCTGATCAGTGTGTTTTGTGATACAGCCATGAAGTGAATCACGGTTACATGTAAATTACAGTCAGAAATGTGTCCTGGTTATGTGTGGAGGAAACACTCTTATGGTAGAGATGTGCATGTTTGTATTTTGAAAATGAGTGCAATTTAGATGATGCCCTATGAAGTACCCTTCTGTTGTACTTTAGAATGCAAATTTGAACAGGAAAAATATAAATACCATGCAGGAACTATGGCAAATGATGATTAAGTGTCTTCAGTGTCATTTTTCCATAACCTTTCCAGGTGTAGTCTGTTTTTAGGAACTACTTTTACTATACCTGTATGTGAACTGTTATAAAACCATTCCCTAAAACAGTGTTTGGAAGTTCTTAGGTAGTTACGAATTTACTTTGTGTCTGTATAGATTTAATGAATACTATGAATGCTTGAAAAAGAGAAAGTTCAAGTCATCAGGGAAAGGTAGTGGAGATTTCCAGGCCATCTGCATGTAATTGGATGTTTTGAAGTGGGCCAACCAGGGTGCTTGTTCCATCCGTCCATCTTCCCCTGGCTTTCAGCTACAGGAGCCTGAAGATGGACAGAAATGGAAATGGTGTTGTTATCATCCTCTGGCTTTAAGTCATACAAGTCTGTTGGGGACTTGGCCAGTTGGCATGATAGTGCTCCTCTACATCCCACCTGGCAACAAAATGCTGAATTGCAAAGGCAGGTCACAATGGGGATGGGAGGTCCTGATCCTCCATACTGCACAGCCCAGTGCCCCAGCAAAGCGCGGGCGGGAAAGGGACGGGCTGCTGTAAGCATCCCTTTTAAAAGGCTCTGAATAGCTTGCCCACTTCTCCCTCCCACCTGGAGTGAGAAACAGAGCTGCAGGGGCCCAGTGCTCCAGTGGAAGGAGGGACAAGGGGATAGGTGATGGCAAGCAGCTCCTCCACCACAGGCTGCATCCCTGTTGTTGAGCCTGCCATATGTTACGATACCTTGTTACATAACCATAGAGGTGATTGAATTGTTACGCATTGAGAAGAAGCAGAGGAAAAAAAGGCTTGACTAATGCTTGTGGATTCAGCACCATCTTCCTCAAAGAGCGGTTTGTTTTATGTGGTTGTTGTTTTGATCATGTCATTTGCAGCTTAGACCTGCCATTCATGAAATTTGTAGTGTGGTTGGATGCACTATTGTGGCTCAGCATGGGCAGGTGGGCTCATACTTTTTTATCCCTTATGGGATTAACATGGAAGGATGGACAATCCTGGTTAAGAGGAATACAAATGGAACAATAAGCGAATTGTCTGATATGTTTATGAGCAACACCATACACTTCTAGTACAAGCCGTCTTCTCTATACATCATACACATGTATGGGTCACAGTTTGGTGATGCAGACAAAACTGAAAATTTAGCTTTATGGGAATGGTTTGAGGGTCCTGCACATTTGAAAATACATTTGATCCAGTAAAGCCCATACCCTTCCCTAGTTTTCCTGGTACGTTGTCACAAGGATAGTACTAACCCCTGTCACGGTCTAGGTCAGCTGCAGTGGAAATTCAGCCGACACTGTAATTTATCGACCTTAGGAGCACGTTTCCTGTTCTTGCCCTGTACAGATGTCATTAAAGATGAGTTGGTGTCCCCTTCCTCCAGGCCAGGGGTCAAGGGGTGACCTCCCATCCAGCCCTTTTTCCATTAGCGGAGGGGCTCTCATCCTGAAATGTGGAAACGCATTAAAGAGGAGCTGGAGGACAGCATTGGAAGAGAAGCAATTAACTTTGTTAATTCACAGTAGTTGCTGCATAATTGCCAATTAACTGAGTTTAAGCAAACCAGTTAAGATCTTCTGTTGGATTCAGCAAAGCCTGTAACATTGTGGCACCGCAGCAGTTGGGTGTACCCATTGACCACATCTGCTTTTCCCTTATAGGTTGTAGAACCATCCAGAATGAATTACAAGCCAGATTCAGCAGTTTTCAGATCCAATGCATAATCCTGTAACAGCTTCTGGCACAATTCGTGTATCTAAATGTGAAAATTCAAATGATTAAATGTAGAATCTCTCACTCATCAAATGAAGGCAGTCAATAGACAAAAGTAGAATAAAAATGTGACAAAAATGGAATGAGGATTGGATGTGTTTCAATTTTCTGACTTTATTTTGTAACAATATCTTGAAGTAGCTGTGCTTTCATCTTGTGAAATAAAAGTTACCTTGTACATGGATTTTATATTTTTAACCTTCTGCTTGGGTTAAGTTGAAAAGGCATGTTTCATCCCAGAGTTCTCCAGCAAATAATAATATTGCACTTTACACAACATTTTAAGCTACGGGTGTCTTTTTGGCTCTGTTGTCCATAGATGAGGTGTTTACATAAGTCTTGTATAGAAACAGACACACTAGTCACATGGCTCTGGTGCTACATAGATTCCTGTAGGTCTATTGGTTCACTGTGTTCATCTGGCCACAGGCAGATATTTCCTGCCTGTTAATGTGGGTTCCACACAAATGTGGAAATATTAATAAGTTAGTGTGCTTTGTATAGAAATTTCTCTTCAGGGTCCAATTTATTGCACCTCCTTGAGATGGGTCTAGTGGCCTGAAAACAGAATGGGCAGCTGCAGTGTCAGTGGGACCCAGAATCTTGACTACAGGGTTCTGTTACTGATTAATATTTTATTCATAGCAGTTTTTTCATTCCATTTCATCCCTCATTTGTCCAGGTCCCTTCTGTGGCTGATCAGATGTAATTATCCTGCAAGTTTTCTGTGAAGTGTTTTATGTCAGATGTGAAGTACAGAAATTTAAAAAAGTTATAAAGAGCAGTAATGTTTATAGGTATTATGTACTTAGGTGAGATAAGCATCACATCCATCTATGTTTTGCTATTTTTGGTTGGTAAATGTTTTATTATAACAACAGCAGTACCTAAATCTATTTAGAACATACATTGGTACGTGTTCTAAATGGATTTCATAGTGGGGGGGTCACACATAAACTGTAACTTGTTTGCTAGTTGAAGTTATAGGAAGGTCCCTGCTGGAGTAATACTAAACAAGGTACTTAGGTTGAAGTGATCCAGTGAAATAGCCATTTTAAGGGCAAAATTTCAAATTGTTTTTGATAGAATTGCCACCCAAATACTCACCACCAACAGAAGCAATTCTCATAAAAACCTCTGCCTGTATGCTAGATCATGGCTCAGACCTGTACTTCCTCCCTGAGGGTCATGCTGCAGTAAAGAGCCCACAGGTGGTATCTTCACTAGGTTTCCCTTTTTAGTAAGGCGTTAGTAGTCAGGTTTTAGGGGCTGCAGCTGACCTTGCCTCTGGGAGATGTTTCTTGACATGCACAATAGTGCGTTGGTTTGTGGGAAGAGCTGTGACTGAGCTGACTGCGATTATGCTGCGGTGTCCATGGATCTGCAGCTAGTCAGGTCCAAGTGGCGAGGCAAAGGGAGAACCGTAGAGGCCCGGGACCAGCAGCAGCAAGTCAGCAAGCAGTGGCCTCATAACTGCACCCATCAGCACATAGTGTTTGTAGCCAACAGCACTGTGGAAATTCTGCAGGTCTGTCCCATAAATAAATCTCTTGGCTAGAAGAACACCATTGACTATTAAATACAGCAGGGAGGCTGTATTCCTGCAGTGATGGTCCCTCTGTGAATTGTGAATACATACCCCCACATACTCTTTAGCAGTTGGGGGGTGTGGGTTTGTGTGTGTGTGTGTGTGTGTGTGTGTGTGTGTGTGTGCACGTCTGCTTGTTGATTAGTGGTGTTTTCTATTTTAACATCTAAGAAATATATAGATTTCATGAAGTTGACATTGCTAGCGCAGTTAGGATCACCTCAGGCTTTCATGGATGCTAATGGAAGAGCTCCTAAATGAAATGTCACTAAAATGTCTCACTAGTCATCTATCCACCGGGCAAAGCTGCTCTCTGAATGTTGATTTGAATTTTTTCCCCCATGAAAGCTTCCATTTCATAACATTCACCATTTATTCCCCACCTGCTTATCTCTGCACCTACAACTCACCTTCCATTCAGCACATAATTTCTTTGTACCTCTTAACTTTCTTTCCTCAGTTTCCAGGAGTCTTCTTAAAATGTTTGTTTATGTTCCAGACTGCAAACTAAAATATGGTAATGTGTTTAAAATCTGTTCATTCCGGTAATAACGCATTTCTAAAAAATAGTCATTGTTCAAACAACATAATGAAATTAAGCACCTCATAATGATTCTTCCACTCACTAGATCTTGTGGTAGGGCAGCGTGGTGTAAACACAGTGAATGAAACACCTGTTCTGTTTTTACCAATGTTTCCAAAGGGACACCGCAGAGCTGTTCGGGGTATTTTTCCTAAACTGTGAATATTAATAGCATTATGGCTTAAATAACTCCAGGGGAAAGACTGAAATGTTCTCACCAAAGTCAACATTCAGTTGTTTTTCTTTCCTCTTTGCAAAGTACATATTTCAAATGTGTTATATTCCTGGACTGTGCCATTCACCCAATGAAAAATGTCATATTACTCTCTCCACAGTTTTGTACACCTTTACACATCACACACGGCAAGCATAGCACTGGATCACCCACAGCACCTATTGTAAGAATGCTGTACTTTCACCCATCATGCAGATGTACATTAAATCTAATTCTTAATTTATCATTCATTTTGCTCTAAAGCAGTGATTATCTAGTGTTTAACTGGCACCGTTGTCCAAGGTCACTTAAAATGCTAGATATAATATAGACAATAGTACAATCAGAGTCACCAATCCATGTGAAACAGGGGTCTTTGGATGAGGGAGGAAACTGGTGAAGAAACCTATGAGAACACAATGAGAACATTCGAGCTGTATACAGATTGAGGTGGATTTGCACCCAAACTCAAATAGTGTCAATGCCTCACTGCACCTGAGCTACTTTTTCAGCCATCATGCCACCTTATAAACAGTAAGGATCACACAGCATCAGGAGGGCACAGCATGACACACATAAAACAGTGCGTGATATTGCCCATCTCCATCACAAACTTAGGGTGGAGATCACGGAGGGACATGGATCTGATAACAGTCTTTGTCTTGGATCATAAGGGGTACAGCTCTGGGTGTGTATAAAGGTGTCACATGACCCCCAGCCCATTGTCTGTTTCCTCAAGATTACAGTGTTCTCCTCAAGACCGTGTGAGAGAAAGAGAGGGAGGGAGAGGGGACAGACAGAGGGACTGATGTGTTGCAGTGGTTAAATGTATAGTAGCAGTCCTGGCAGAGCAGATCCCAGTTGTTGTTCAGCAAGTTTATAAACCTGAATTATATTTAGAGGTGGAGATTGTAGGAAACTGTATAAATGGATAAAATTTGGACATATGAATCATTTAAATGTTTTTACTCAATCACATACTGTCATACTAGTCAATTCAGGGTCACAGTATTTCAGAGCCTATTCCCAATGCTTAGGGTTGGGCAGGATACCAATCCTTTGAAGGGTGCCAACAAACACACACAGTCCCACTATGACCAATTTAGAGACACCAGTTAATATGAGACATGTATCTTTTGACTGTGGCAGGATATCCTTGTCTTTGTGGGGGTATCATGCAAACTCCACGCAGAATGAATGTGGATTGAAGCTGTGTGACCACACAGCTCAGGCACTGTGAGGCTCCAGCTCAAACAAGAAAGTTCTTATTGTGTGCTATATGCTGTTTTCATTTATCACAGTTTTTTAATGAGAAATAATGGTATATTTTTTAAATAAAAGATTTATGGTAACTGCTATTGTAGATTAGTCGAAGGGATATTATCATGAAGAACTGTTGTATTTTAGGGCTATAGCCAGACCTGGTGCATGTGTTTATGTTGTACTTGCCAATAAAGTGAGCACAGTTTCACATTAATCTGCTCAGAGCTAAATACAACTATATCCGGCACTTGATTGTCAATCCATGGATGATATAGGCTTGCCCGTTCTACCCGCTAAGCAGCAGCAGGAGACTTCCAAGGCCACAGTGCTGTCAGGCTCTCTTTAATGCATTTCTCTGAATCCATCATGGCTCTGCTGCAACCTGTCTGTCAGGCTTCAGTGGTTATTGTAGCAGCATACACAGAAGTAACGTTCTGCTCAGCTTCTCCATTGGAACGTCACATAGTTCAAGTTGTGGACTTGGCACCAAGAGGTAGGGGGTGCTGATTGCCATCATTCCTGACAGACTGATTAGGTTCCCTGCTAGCTTCTGTGCTAATCTGCCCCTCCCAACACACAAATCTGAAATCATTCCCTCACTCTCCTTCCACACCCCCCCCCCCCCCTCCCAGGCC
>UFQX01000680.1:107021-262396 GCA_900497675.1 Arapaima gigas
CTCTCCTTCCCCCCCCCCCCCCCCCTTGCCAGGCCTCTTTTTTTGTGGCAGATTGAAATGGACCGCAGCCCACGCCTGCCCTTCCACTTGTGGCTCTATTTATAACAGTGTTCCACCATGCTGCTGACATGGCCTGTAGCCACTATGGCTGGTGATGGCCAGCACCTCAACAGATTGCAATCAACCATCGCCTTCCTGTTCATGCATCCAGGTCAAGTTTCTTTCTGAACTTGATGCCGGAGTACTTCCAACTCTCCCAACTTGCCGTCCAACTGGTCCCGCTCTGTGTTTCATGGCTGTGACTCATCAGATAAAAGTCCATACAATTTGACTTGAGACAGACAGCTCATGCACTAAGGCAAATCTCTCCTCCCCCTTCATTAGGAATCGCACACATAAGACTCAGTCTGACCAGGAACCAGCTGGAAAGGAAAGGGAGCACTCTTGCCTACAGGGTGGTCAGTGACCCTGCACCCTGATACCTGCAGGGCCTGATCACTCCATATAAACCAGAAAGATGAATAGAGTCTGACTCTGTCGAGTCCAAAATCTAAGTCTGTGGGTTCTTGGTTTTGGCTCTCATGTAGTGGAATGAGATTCTCTTTCCCTCAAAACTACTTTCACTACTACTACTTCTTTCAGCCTTCAGGAAGGGTCTCAGTATATGTCTTTCAGGCCCAGTTTTTTTTGACACTCAAGCCGTATAAATTTGCATCACATCATCTCTGAAGATCACCTTTGCTATGATTTTTTATTGGCAGCTACTTACTGAATGTGCACTGGCAAAAACAAAGTTGGAGAATCTCATTGCTCTGACTACCATGTCTATGTGTAATTCTAGTCTTTTGTGAAATGGACATTTGACTTCAACTGAGCTGCATGTTGCTTTAGACAAAAGCATCTGCTAAGTGAATAAACGTAAATCTATTATAATTAGCACTTAGTGCTTAAGTATAGTTCAGAGAGAACATGTGAATGATAAAGAAAATATTTAGTAGTAATACAGGGTGATTAAAAAAATAATTAAAAGTCAATATATTACTCAGACCCCTTGTTTGAGACCAGCACATATTTTGTGACTACTACAAGGGTTCTTTCAGTAACCAGTAAGATGGGGCAGAGACTGCAATACAGTACTGTTGTTTCCTAGGGTCCCCATGGGACATGGCTAATGAGGATTCCTCAGCTGCTCTCAGATCAGCACACCTTGTGAGGAATGTTATTCAGTCTGCTGCCCATGAGTGCATTCTGCCTCCATAATGGCCCCTATATTCTGACAGCAGTAGTTATTCAGAGGCTCCTTCAAACTCCAAAACCGCCTAAGAAAATGTGTTCCTTTATGCAACAATAAAAACATAATCCCGATTTCTCACGGATACATAATTTTTTTTTCTCCCCCTGCAACAATGCAAAATCACTCTGCTGGATTACTTGCTTGGCACCTACTTGTTCCTTGTACAGCTGTAGCAGTTCTTTTTGTGCTAACCATAGAACAGATACATCAGCTTCCTAATGATGTAATAGCTCACCTCATCTCAGTTCACTTCACCTTACTTTAAAAACGGATTTTTCTTTAGTTTCTAGCTAAACACGACGAGAGTAACCTTCTGTATTTTGAGACATTAAAACCATTCTGCTGTTCTGCAGTCTAGAGTTGCTCACCAGAACTTCTGCTTCTTTTGCTTTTATTTCAGACATAACATTTCAGTGAACAGGAAAAATTTCAGTTCAGAAAATTTCTGATTACTGATTAATTTGTTGGATTTGACTGTTATACCATTTGTCCAGGCTATGCATATATGTATACATAACAGCTGCATGAAAAATGCATTTAAAGATACTGCTGATGATGTCATCAAGTTAGTCTTCTTTTTGCGACCACATATATAGATTGCCTTCAGAATGATTTGTCTTACGTCTGTGCTTTTAGGGTTCAAAGGAATGTGTCCAACGTGTCTTTTGTTACTTTGATCCAGAGTATCTCCATTGTTGTCGCTGGAGCCTGTCCACAGCCATGTACATGTCTGCATATTTTTTGGTATGCAGTGTTTTCAGTTGAAGGGGTTTGTAAGTGCTGTCAAAAGCTGCTCCTGTGGCACGACTTGGGATGGCATAGATGCCAGCTGGTCTGCAGCTGTTCAAAGGGAAACTTCATGTGCAAGTGCTTCTTGGATATATAAAAAAAAAATCGATCTGGAGCACCTTTAGGAGTGCTCATTTTTTAGCAGTACCAGCAAAGAATGTCAGACAGCCAAAGCTGCGATTAGAACATCAGTGTTAATTTTTTCATTCCGCAGCTTTGGAAAATATGGCCTGCTGGACTGGACCAGGTACCAGTAAAGAATTCATTCAGCCCCCCCTGTGGACTGTATCGCTGTTGCTCTGCACACACAGCTCAAAGAACAGCAGCCACAGCCCCCAGCTGGCCTTATCTTGTAAAGATTGTGGTTTCATTGAGCCCTAGGAATAGGAAGTCAGACTATTTTAATTGGTTAAAATAAAAAATCTACCTGTAAAGTTAACATCAGGGTTGCAAACCGTAGATATTGATTCTGGGGTTACTTGTTTACTCGCTCAGTGTGCAGTAAACATTTAGGGCTAGCACTGGCTACAAGGTTTGCCATATTTTACTGCAGGAGGGAAATGGTATGCAACATATTGTGATGCAAATGTATCCTAAAATGTTAGATTCTTCATTAAGTAAACTGTCATTGTTTAAAATGTTATTAGAATTTTTGTTGAACAATAAGTGAAAAGCTGTTTTAAGGCTTAATTACATTCCCTTTTATCACTGACAGTAGGTCTGCATCTGCAATAGTCAAAATTACCACTTGCATATATCCGGGCTTTGAAGTGAGCCTCATTACGTTGCTGTGCCTCTTGACAATTAGTATTCATTCACAAGTGCTGTGAAGAGTGCACAGTACACTAGAAGCTACTGTAAAGCTGCCTGGCTGCAGTGTATAAAGTTGGAATTGGGCAGGGAAAATGAGGGTGAGCAGTCAGATACTTAGAGCAAATAAAATGCAGCAAGATTGTGTAATTCTGCTGTGTACTGTGTGCAATAAGTCTTGCACATCCATCATAATTAATGATTTATTTGTGATAACTCAGGGTCATTGCATAATCTACACTATTCTGTTCCGTTTTGTACCTTTTGTCACCATATTTCAGCTTTCAAAGTTGTTTTTCGTCATAACAATTCCCTGTAAGTCCTGTATTGTATAGTGTTACATAACGGTGTTTCCCATGACCAAACACTTTGAATGAAACTAGCACAGAAGGATAATTCCAGCCCCAGGGTTCAAGCACATTTGTTTTTCTTTTCTACTTAGGCTTGATGACTGAATCAGTGATATGTAACACCAGATGTGATTAACAATGGATGTAAAACTTAACCTCAAGGTTTGCTGGTTTTTGGTCTAGCAGACTGCAATTTCTAGTCTGCACTCAGTGCTAACAGGTTTTTTTCTCCCCTCTTTTCTCACGACATCATGTTAAGTTACAGCCCCTAACCCACTCCATCAGGTTGTGTTGGGACCGTGGAGAGCAGAGTTGTTCGCCTGTGGGAAACTTGGATCTGAGCCTTTAGCTGATCGGTTGCCCCCAACTGCAGTAGCACTTTGTTTTTTGCATTTTGTTTTTCTGTATTACCCACAGGCTCGTACCTCAACCACGGCTGCTCACCTCCCAGGAGGCTTCAGAGCTGTCTGCTCTAGCACAGCAGGAGTAGAAGCAGTGTTCAGGAGTCTTCGGTGTTTGTAGTTGTGATCACAGATTACCTCTCGACTGACCTAAATTGTGTGTGCAACCATGAATCTGCTTGGAGAGGATCAAAACAATGAAAGTTTTCCTATTTCACACATGCAGCACATTAGTGTGTCTTTAGTATATTCTGAACAGTCTTTTGAACATTTCTCAGGTGAAAATCTCCTTTCTCATTTTATTTCTATGCTTGTGTCATTGTGGCTACATTTTGTATTTTGTATTTGGGATAAATTACTTAGACAATTATCAATGCAGAGATCAAACACGTCATAATTTCTTAGAAGTGCAGTCAGAGCAGGTAACGCTTGTGTTTCATAGAGCCTGAACTTTGCCTTTGGGTGTAGGCTTGAATCTCACTCAGGGTATGTGGAGCATACATGTTCTCTCCATGGTTGTAATCCAAAGATATGCAGGGAAAAAAAATCAATAGTAGACCCTACCTCCATACTCTCCATTACCACAAAAACCAGAGAATTGATTTCCATACATCCAGTTTGACTTGATGTCAGTTGCATTACATCACATTGTTGTCAGCAGTTCTGTATTTTGAAACTCAGTTGAAGTGAACTTCTTTTAATCAAAGACATATTCAGCACATTAAAAAGATGGACAGCCTGTCATCATTGAGTCACCTTATGTTTCATTTATTATTTCTTACGCTTACAGTCCTTGTTGTTTGTTCTTGTTTTGTTGGGAACAAGAAATAAATAAATGGGGCTGCGCCCTGTTTTCTTCATTTGCGTGCACTTTTCAGAATTTGAGTATTTCTCAGATGTTCCCTGCTGTTTGTTAGTAGTGAGTTTATTGTTTGCATACTGCTGCACACCAGGCAGAGGCAGTGTTTACTATAAAGGCTAGCTTCATTCAGCTGAGCGGCAGGACTGACATTTTATGGTTGCTTTTAGCCTTTACACATCAATCAAATTCACAGTTTTATTTGTTCTTTTTTGTTCTCTTTCATATACATTGAACATTAAAAGACATGGCAGTAGTGTTAATAGATGAGCTGTACACAGAGATGGAGGGAACCAGTTGTATAAGGAGCCCACAACAGCTTGATTGGGTGGGTAATGAGAGGCTTAGCAAATGCTTTCTCAGTCATTGAGAGGACAAGCCAAGGAAACCTTTGAGCTTGAACAAGATGGCGAATTTGTCGTGAAGACGTGTGCCTTCTGCCTATACTGGCTCTCCTCCAAAAGCTCTGGCTCGTGGTCAGGTGCTCCTGCAGTTGGGCACAGCACCAGAGACCGATACAAGCAGAGCAGTATCTTCGGTCATTGCAAAACAATCGCTATGAATGTGCGCAGAAAGTAATGAAAAGGCTGGGCTTGCATGCAGTGCAGAGACACATACCATCTATATTTGGTTGCATCTTTGATTTGTTTGGCAGAGGTTTAATGAGCAATTTCTGAACCTTTCATGTTGTTTGCTGCAGATGGCATCTATTGACCAAGATATTTTAAAACATGATGGTTCTTTTTTTTTTAATGGCAATGAGGTTTTGAACTACATTTAAAGCAAGGAGTGTCTGGCTTAGGTAGTTGTAATTAAATAGAAAGCACAGATTCTAGCAGAGATTTAGATTAGTGGCCTGGTTAGCAAAGCCAAATATCACCCTTATTGAATATCTTGCTTGCTGAGGGTTTCAGTGTTGTTTATAAAGTCACTCCAAGGGAAATGGTTAGATGCATCTACAATTATTTAATAATTTGCCTGAGGTGGCTAGATTCTTAGAGAATTGACATATCTTGATAAGACTAGGACCTGAAAAATGTGAGATAGTTATCATAACATTTAATCATACTTGACGGTTTCTTTTAAGAGGTAGCTGAATTGCTTTTTCCGGCATGCTCATGGTTTGCAGCTAAAAGCTGTGGTATATTCAGACCAAACTGCAAAACAAAGGAATGTAACACAAAACAAGGAATGAAAATATCTATCAACACTCATAAAATATGTGCGTAGCAGAACGCTTGATTACAGCATGTGAAAGCACTTAGTATTATTGGATTTAGTTATCGGTTTGTGACGACAAGCACAAGCTTTTCCCAACCCTCTCTTGTTTTCAAACTCAGCTTTTGCTTTCGCTGACAAGCCAGCTGTGTCTGAATGCACCATTTGAGGTAGAAAAACCTGGAAGCCATTTAGAATTAGTAGCTGTTCTCTGAAAGGCACAGAGCAAAACTGTGCGTGATCAAGAGACGCAAATGTTATTTGGCCCTCTCCTTTGCCAGCTAATATGTCGCTTATCCGTATAATTTAGGGTAAGCAAAAGACAGACTTGTTTTCTATTAACTTTATGTAGATCATGTGTGGCTTGCAGTAACTCATAAACAAACTGGAGATCTTCTGGAAACGTTGTGGAGCCTTTCAGGTTTACAAAATGCATTTTAATTAGTTCCTGAAAAACCGGGTGAGACAGGTCATTGCCCTTATAATTACTTTAATAATGCGTGTAGATAAAAACAACCAAGGTTAGTCCGCTCTGTAGTAGATCTTGAAGTTGCTGCTGCTGACACCATCAGGAGGGCACATTCCGTATAGGTTTCTCTGGGTTTTCTTTCTTGCATTCTTGGATTTGCACCCTCCACAAAGACACTTGATATTTCCTGTTCCAAACAAAGGTATGCATTCTATTAGGGCCTATTATTTTATCGCCACAGTAATTTATGAAAAGGGCTGAGGTAATGCAGGCCAGCCTGCTTGACGTTAACATTCCTCGTGCTCACATGCTAAATGAACAATAATGGCTCGTAATCTGTCCTGTGCTTTGTTTCCTGCAGGCCTGGAAGGAACGTCCCGGTAATACGAGTCAGATGTGCTTTACTCTTTCCATATTTGTTTGTGGCCAAGGTGTGTACAGAACCCTTCTGCACTGTAGATTAAAGATTAGGATTTAGCTACCACCAGAAGCTCCTGCTGTGGACTAATGTTCATTCAGCCCACTGGGATTTTTCTACCTATCGTTGCATCGCAGCCAGTCTGTGGCAGGCGACTGGAGCCACTTTTCACTGGTGCCATTTGAAAAATGGGGGTCATGGTTGTGAATGCACATTTTCCCACTGAGCTTCCATTCTTACTTGCGCTCGTTGACTTCCCACCATGTCTATGTGGGATCTTGGTGGATATGGAGGGCATTTTCTCACTCAAAGCTGCCTTGGTATTAATAAGCAAGCAAACTATTGTATCTTATTCATACGGTATCTGGGCTGAAGAATGGCTTTGCACACAGGCTTCCACATGGGTTGGTATGGCTTTTGACACCTACCATCCATGGGCTTTGACCTTCTCATGATGCTCCTGCATTAACACTGGAGACTGATCCAGACTCTTTCAGGAGAAATTGCTTAGATGTGGTGCAGTCGGATGCTTCGTTAACCCAAAAGAAATGGCCTTTTTTCTAGCTTCAGATTTGAATGTGTTTGAAATTTGGTTGCTTGTCGAAATGAATTATCCTGCAAGTTAAATATTTTTAACTTTTTACATCGAGTTTCTTTCAAGAACAGAGAAAATAAGTATTCTAACATGCCATAATATGTCAGTATATAAATACCATGCTGAACTTGCACTGTCACCAGCACAGAAGAGGCCAGAGAGACTTATCACCCAATCCCTGTCCACACTTATAAAGTATTTGTTGCTCAGTTCAATTCAGTGCACACTGGCTGTAGTGATAACATTAGATTCAAAATAGACAGTGAGTAAATTATGACAAGATATCATTTATGTTGAATTTATTGTTGCAAAAAAAGAAGTAATCCTGGTTGTAAATTTCATAATGGCAGACCCGTGGGCTACTGTGATTTGCAAGACTCATCTGATTTGGTTCATTCAGGATGGAATTATTTAGAGTTGTAACATTTTAATTATCCTTTAATTTTATTATGTGAAATACTCATAGAATATGGACTAGTGTCCCATTCAGGGTGTGTCCTACTTGGTCTTGTGTCCCCAGTTTCCAAGATAGACTCAGCACTGCCATGTCTCTCACTTGAACAAGAGGTTAAAGAAAGTGATGAGCGAAGTACATATCGCAGCTTATAAGCATTATTGCTTTCTCTAGATTTTATAAGCAATACTAATGTGCAATCTACTGATATTTGCTATAGGTTATTTCTATTTGTGTTAACATTTTGGCAGCAAACAATACATCAGCAGTAGTTTCTTGATCATGCAACACAAGGATTTTTTTTTTTTACCTCTCTTTGAATCTTTTTATAATGCAGTTAAAAGGCAATAGAGAGTTAATGAGCTGTAAGTCAGGTCTGACCTGTTGGGTTATGCAGCAGACTGTTATGTCCCACCTCTTGATTATCGGTTAGATCTCATACCTGCAAGGAGAGAAAGCAATCAGGTGGTAATAAGGTCTGCATACGTGTGCTGATCTCTATCTGAAAGGCCCACCCCTCTGCTTCCTCCTGCAGATAAGACTGAAAGGCAGACTGATGCTTATTTGACTTGTCCTGTAGCAGTCATTCCCAAGGCAGGTGCGGCTTTACATGTAAATCCAGCAGTTTCTGAAGTCTGAAAAGGTCCTTACAGAGAAGGTCACAGCAAGGTGACATCTTTAAGCTCATATGAGAAGCAGAATGGAATTTTTGAAGTTGTTGGCCACCAGCATTACAGTAGCCTTTTCGTCAGCATGTTTTGCTCTTTTGTTAAGTTTTTATGTATCTGCCATGCTTCTGTTATCTAATGGCCTGCAGCGGATATGTTAACATCCATCCAGGGATCAGTGAGGATGTGCTGTTTCCATTTCTGCTCTAACACGACTTCTCATGTGACTCTGCATGTGTGAGTCATCTGTCATTCAAATGTTCATGGTCACAGAACTCCAAGCTGCCGTATGAACACTTGCAATGTGGTGTTAACCCTCACAGACATTTGATCACATTTGGGTTTCTGAAAACAGGAAAAAGGCAGTCACTGCGTACTTGTGTTTGCAGCCCAGAAGCAGTGTCACGTGGCAGTGCCAGAGAAGAGTGTTTCATACACTGCCTGAGATGGAAAGCCTAGGGCGTGTGTGGCTGTGGCCATGTTTATGTTCTCACATTCAGGCCACAAGGAGACAAATCACATGCCAGAGTATTCTTTCCAGGGGCATATTCCACACTCTCTCCCAGGCTTAGCAAACACAGACATTTCCCAGTATCCTTTGCTTTGGAATGAGATGGCATTTCGAAACAATGAAGCACTTGTGTGAGGGCACTTGCATGTCTGCAGTGACAGAATTTTGTGTATGTTTTGCGTGTTTCTTTATTTAAAATTCTCAGCTTACACAGATTGTTGACATGTCCTGAACTCTAATCCAAAAAATGGCAAGAAAATAAGGGTTCTATCAATGTGATTTAAAGAAGATGAGATGTGGTAATTAATTTAAAAATGGATTTAACTCTTGTCCCCGTTGTTCCATTAGGAAAGTGCTAGAAATAATTTCTGTGCAGTGGGATTGTGACGGAAAGAGGTACTTATGAATGTAATGTGTTCTGGAGTTCATGCACAGCTATTAAATGACATTTTTTTGTTGACATTTCTGCTATTCTTTTTTATGTGTAGCTCTTGATATAATGTGTACATTGCTTCGTGAGTTTTGGACAATTGTTAAAAGTGATGAAATAATTTGACTATTAATGATGACGTTGTACTGAGTGAATATGTAAAGCAGGTAAAGGAGCACCGTGGATCATCACATGGTCTCTGATCTCATAAACATGCCTTAACTTATGGCTTTTTTTAAGGGTAAAAAAAATTCAATGAGACTGTGTCTGTCTGTAGCCTATATTTAATTAGCCTGTCAGTTTATGCTTTTTTAAAGACTTCTTGGGCCTGTGTTAACAAAGCAATTGAGAGTGACAATGTGATCCATGCTCATATTTCAAAAAGCTGAAGTTTTCTTCATTCTGCTTTGGAAATCATAACTGACGTGAACGGTAGGAAGCAACTGATTGCTAAATTAAAAAGATATACGGTAAAAAAAATTCTACTATGGCAGTGTAAAGGATAAACTATATTAACTGCTGACTTTAAATGTGCAATTTGTAACGTCTCATTCTTTCAACTTGCCTTTTAAATTCAAGGCTGTAACATTTTAATATAAAATGTAGCAATATGGTTTTTATTTCTATAAGATATGTATTTAAGACAGTTGTATTTAAGCCAGGCATTATTTCATGAAATGTCCAGGATACTTGGATATTTTACAATGACAAGCTGAGTTACCCAGCACTTCCCAGGCTGGCATATTGTGGTGCTGGAACATTAAAAGTAATAAAACATTGTATAATTACCAAACCATTACCACTAAAATGTTTGTATATAGCATACAAAGATTGATGCGTGCAACGGTTGTGGTCAAGTGGAAAGGAAAAAAAAATATTTTCCTAAACTTTATAACCCTTACATCACCGATGTGTGCAGTGCTATGTGCCATGTATAACTTCTTAATTTTTATATTTTCATTTGCTCACATATAACAGCTCCTGGCTCCTTTGATTGAACACGCAGGCGGCACTGACAGCAATGATGTGCACACAGTAACAGCTAATTATATGTCACCAAACTTTGTCTTCCCACCTGTGTGTGTTTGAGTAAGAAAGTACATCAGCATGTGAACTTCACTGGGCAAAAAACCTCATTTAGGGTGAGAAGTACCTGCGTGCCAAATTTCAGCTTTGTGGCATGTAGAACAAACAAGCAAACAAACAGAGGCAGAACTTTATAGCTATAGAGATAATGCTATACCAGGACTTTTTACATTTGTTTCAGTAATTATTCTTGGTATTATGTGCTGATAGTATTTGCTGACAAAATAACATCTGCTGAGAATTTGAAGCATGTTGATGTCCTTTGCTATTTGGATGAGCTTTCAGGAAATATATGTAATATTAGAGCACAGTTCATTTGGGGATGGTTCCATCTATATTTTTGAGACATCACTGCAGCCTGTAACTGATGATACTAGCAGCTTTGTCTAAATAACAAAGTATCTACCCTGCAAATGAAAGTACATATTCTTGTAATTATATATAGAAATCTTGTCAAATGGTAATACCAAGTTATACGCTCTTGTTGAAGCATTTTGTTTCAGTCAGGCAACACTGAACTGCAGTAGTCAAATTCTCTGGAGCAGAAGATAATTTAAAATCTAGTCTTGGATTGTAATCATTAGATGGAAGTTGGTATTTCATCAAAGTCTTGAGAAATGGCTATGCCCAAGGTAAATCTCTTAGCCCAATACAGTTGAAAGGGTTGGAACTTGGGAGGAGAGCAGGAAGCAGAGGCCACAGACAGCTGAGGCAAAGTCAGCTCTCCAGGGCTCACGATGTGTCCCCATGTGGGGGTGGCCTGCAGCAGCCAACCTCAGAACCTGTAACACTTTACAGGTGCAGTAAGATGTACCTCTGAATGCAGGATGAAGCTCACAATTGTCTAGACAGAGGAGATAGTTGAATAGCATTATATGTGAAAGTCAATCTTTATGCTTTGTTTCTTGTTTACAAGTTATCTGGAATCCCACAGAGAGTCATGTAATTATGTCATTTGTTTTTTTTTCCACTGATGTTACCCACTCTCAGCACAGTCCTGTAGCAGGAAATGTGCGGCACATTCGGCTTTGTGTTTCCATTTCTATTTAAAAACCATTAAATGTGATAAAATAGCCTATCATTAAAACAGTTAGTTTGCTGTCGTTACAACCAATGAGTATTTGTGTATGGTCGCATTAACTGAAGACATAAAATGATAGATCTCTTCTTGTGTCTGATATTGGCAATTATCTAGTATTCACTTCTGAAACCCTCAGGTATGTCACATGGATAAGCCACTAGTAACCTCAAAAAGGAGATGAATGGGTCTGTTTCCTTCAACGGTGCCAAAGTTGAATCTGTGGCTGCAAGCCGCCATGGGCTCTTTGAACAGCCCAGGTGAGACAAGCAGTGAGGGCCAGTGGTTCAGGACGTCACAGAAACAAAGGTCCTCTTGAGACTTTCCCCGCTGAGCTCGCACAAGTTTCCCAGAAACAAATGGCTCTGTGATCTGCCCTCTTCACAGAGATCAGCAGATGTTCGGAAGAGGGGTGCAAAGAGGTACTTCTCCTGCTGGATGCCTGAACCTGTGGCCTTGTCTTTGTGGCTCCCTTAGGAGTTTGGAGATGAAGCATTGCAGCTCCTGCACAGAGAGACAGAGCACCTAGAGAATAAACGCCTGCAGGCACACAGAGTGGACATAGTCACTCTGTCACAGCCGTCCAATTATAGCTGGACTTTGGCAGTGTCCCCACTGAGCTATTTTCTTCCAAATCTTACCCGGCTTTGCATCTGAGGTTCATATGTTAAAAAAAAGAAGCTATTGTGTTTGCTAATCATACCATTCACTTCCACTGGGTCCACAGGTTACAAACATTAAAATAATGAATTTTCTAACATGCAGACATTTTTCAGTTTTTATAGCTGTATTTTTGTTCATGGGATATTTCAGTCAAAAGTTGGCATTGATACAAGTCTCCGAAGATTTGGTTTTATTTTTAGTCATTTTAAATTAGTTTTAATTTTAATGTAGCTCAAAGTTAGTAAAAATGACAGGGTATTTTTATTTACTACAGCTATATCAAAGACCTTTACAGCAAATAATTTAAGGTACATGTCTGTTTTTAGGTTTTTTATTGATTGCATAGATAATAAAACAGACAAAAAGTGCCTAAATGCTGATGAACACTAGACGTGTTTATGGGATAGAATTGGTCAGCATAGAATTGGAGGTTGCTGATACGGTGAGTGTTGAAATGGTTCTATTTTCAGTAATTTTACTCTAGACTTTATGTTGTTTCAAATTAATGAAAAGAAATTAAAGTCCTGTGACAATCCTGTCCAGAGTTCTCTGCATCACAACTTAAATAAACTGGATAAACTGCGAAACACTATGACCCTGCATAGAATAAGTAGTTGATGTAAATTGAATAAATTATCTTACTGGGCATTTTTAATTCACTATGACTATATCTGAATTTTTAAAGAGCCATTAAAAAAATCAAGGAACGTCTGATTAATAAGCTTTTATTGATTATGGCCCAGCGGTGAAAGTGAATTTGACATTTCCAACAAACCGAGTTACAAACAGACTTCAGGTCCCAGTTGTTTTTATGAATTCAGCACCCAGTGTACTTATTTTTGACTTTCAGTTTACTGCCGTACTGTTTAATTTTTAATATATTTTCTATAAAGCCAGGCATGGTCTATAAGTATGTTATCAAGCAGATGCATGATCCACTGAACATCTTTGGTCTCCACTGAGCGGCATACCAGCTGAGGTTTGTGAAATAATTACCCTTCAGCATCTTTGATCAGAACTTCTCTTAAAAATTATTCAAACACAAAATACAGACCAAAAACTTCTGTGAAGAGACAGCCTATAGTACATTGACATTTGATATCTGTTTGAAGGACACATATAGACATAGTCTCATGTCTCTATGTGGCTCCCTGAAAACAAACATCACAGTGGTCTTTAATTCTACCATGATTATTGGTTGCAGCAGGGCAGTGCAAACAAACTGTCAGTTCAGCAACAAATCCATCTTCTTGGAGCAGTGTCATTATTTAGGGCCACAGATTTCAAGCTCTGTACACATGCTGTACATAACTTCAAAGGCCCTTAATTTAACTTGTGAACAAACACTTAAAACCACAGTGGAGCTTCTGATGGACCCTGGAATATAACAGGTTGCACTTTTCTCTCCTTGTATTTACTACAGTAAACCATCGGCTGCCATCCTGTGGGAAAAAGATGATGTAATTCTGTATTGCCTCTGTGGGAACTCTGTCAGAAAAAGGCATATGTATCAGTGGTTCTCTACTTAGGATTGATGTATTCTTGTATACTTACAGTATAGATGTGCTAGCTGACTTTTTTAAAGCTGGCACTTTTGTTACTCCAGCACATAGTGCTTTGTTTTCAGCACCACCAGAACACCTTTTGTTTGTTTACTAGCTAAAAATGAACAGAATCACAAACAAAAAGTTATGTAAGTGAAAAATGTATTAAATAAAATACAGTCAATAATAGATACCCAAACAGTGGCTAAGACGGTAACAAATATGGCTGTTTTGTGGTACAGAGTGAGTCACCTGATGTGATCGTATAGCAAAGGGGAACAGTCATCGCTGGACATTATGAACAAATGTTGAAATTCAAAAATAATATAGCAAGTTTAAGTCTGGGTTTTTGTATACTAAAGACTACCTGCACCTTTTGGATCCATTCTTTATATTAACTGGTTTATTGTTAATGCAGTGGTTCAGTGACTTGTGAGGTGTTTTTTGGGGGCTAAAGAGCATTAGTACTGGAATTATTATTCAAATTCCAGATAGGGGGAGGTCACATTAGGCTTGTTTTTATGTGTTAATAGATGTTTTATTAACCCCATTAGGAGAAGCTGCATTAGTTATCAAGTCAGATAATGATGGCAACAGAGAAACAGATATTGTTTTCAAGACTGCTCCTGTTAGAAACGCAGTCCCGGTCACGTTCTCTTTTACCTTTGGTTTGTTTGAGCTCCGATCCCATTACCCGTGCAAGCACTGGGGTCTCAGGATGACAGAGCTATTAGCGGGATTGATTTGCCGTCAGTGAAGGTGGCTTCCTGTCCAAATAAGAGGCCAGGGAGTCCTACGCCTCCACAGCACTACATCAGCTGTGGCCTTTCTCCAGAGCTCAGCATCACCAGTGCATTGACTGCAGAAAGGACAGACCACCAGTCAGGGTACATGTGACTGACAGGTCATTAAGGTACACTTTGTGTGGCAGCGCACCGCACAGGGAGGTGGCACTCCCCAGTACTTGCGTTCTGCTCCACAGAGGTCAGCCAGCACAGCTCTGGTGTGGATAGGCCATGAAATGCAGGTTGCTGAAGGCTGTCAGTCTGCAACTGTAACCCTTTTTTAACCTGCTGGGATAAACAGCAACTCTACTTATGGAACGGTGGCATTAGGTGAGTCAGCTTGTGTTGGGGAAACACTTGGCCCACAATCTCACTGCCAGCTGAGCCAAAACCAGAACAGGCACAATATTGCATGTTACCGTAACATTTACATTTGTTCATTTAGCATACGCTTTTCTGCAAAGAAATGTACAATCATCAGTATTGTTATTTATTTGACACCTTTATTCCATCTGATTTGCAATGCTAGCTACACTACAGTAGACTCCCTTAAGTCATTTACCCATTTATACACCAGAGCAATGTAACACACTCACTCACACCCAAGCACTGAAGGCAGATATGAGTCACCAATCCTGTTAAAACACATCTTTGGACTGTGAGAGGCAACACCTGGAAAAGACTTACAAAGACTCAGAGAGAACATGCAAACTCCTCATAGATGGAAATGGATTCAAAACCATGTCCGAATGCACAGCCTGCGTGCTTTGACGAACCAGCACTAACTGCTGTGCCAGAGTACAGGTCTATTTGTTGTTATACAGCATTCTGCAATAAAGTTCTAAACAGGTGATTGCCAGGAAGGCTTAGCCAGTAGGACTTATGTTGTACGACTGTTTTCCCTTTTCCCAACAACTGAGCCGACCAATCAAAGTGAAACATTAATCACTATTAGGAGATGAGAGAGTGAGTCGCCAGGCACCTCCAGTGTTGCTGGTGATCTGTGGAGCCTTCCAGTGCAAGGCAGGTTGCTGCCTTTGAACAGGAGAGGAAATCTCCCATGGCTGCCAGGTTTTTTGTCAGCTCAGATTTTACCCCTGATGCTGTCACTGTGCTTGTGTCTGTCTCGATGTTAATCAGCAGCTGTCTTTGTGAAACAGCCCTCACTCTCCAGGAGTGCTCTCAGCGCCTTCAATGCCACGCTGATTTTGCGGTTAGGTAGGAGAAGCAGTACTTTGAGACAAACAAATGAAGCCCAGCTTAAAAAAGGCCAAAAAAATGGCCCAGATATTCTCAGCAGTTTGTCGACAGTTTCCGGTTTTTCCACTTCCACTAACCCTGGGGCTGGTAAATAATCCCTGTTTAACAGGTCCTTGTTTGCTCAGCTGACGTGCAGTGCATACACGCAACGTCATGGCAACACTCTCATGTAATTCTAATGGCTCTATAGTTGGTGTGTAACAGACAGCCCACCGTGCACCACTAAGTCAGACAGGCCCCGTCACTGCGGTGGGCCACGTGTATCACAGCACCACGGGTCTCTTCTAAGGTGTCCGCACCCTGCAGAGGAGCCCGAGACACACGCACACACAGAGCAACGATTAAAGCCGTGACGCCCCTCTCCCTGGGGGGCCTACTTCTCCTCACAAAGCGCTTGGATTAGAGGGCGACTCACCCATGATTCCAGGTGTTTCTGAATGTAGTACAACTGCAAAACATGTGAGACACCTACCCCGAGGCACTGGGGTTTCCCTGCCTTGGCCTAGACAGGATTACTCTGACCTGAAGCAGCCTCCCCGTGCTGAATCAGGGCCAAAATTGGGCCAAGCGGGTAAAGAACAGGGTTTTGCCCTTCCAGTCGAATCACCACCGTTCAGAGCATTGAAGCGGGACTCCGACTATCATCTTACACATATCTTACACTTGACTGATTTGTTACACGAATCTGCCTTCTCCTGCTTGGGTCCTCGAGTCACAGGCTTTTAGAGCTTCGGAGGGCACTCTGTCAGCTGTCACCTTGCATCCACTAGACTCAAGAAAAGCCACAGCCCCGTAGTTGGGGAAAATGTGTCTGGTTGTCTCATGATTAGATTTAATGCAGAGACATTTTTCTTTTTACAGTAAAGAACAACAACTGTGATTTAATGCGAAATACTTAAGAGAAAAAGTTACTTGACAGCTGGGCTCTTTGGTGAGGCAGTTTTCATGAGACCTTCACAAGGTCATACAGTTACATTCAATTGTCAGTTCAAAGCGATGCCAACCTGTACACCTTATTTATGCTGTACATTCTGAGCGGCAGCATTAATTGCATACAGCTGTGCTGAATGTGTCTGTTTCATAAAGACATGAAACACATTATACTTGTTCACCTATTAAATAAAGCCTTTCTTTGAAAATTCCTGCTGAGCGCTGCATGTTTTTTTTTTTGTTTTTTTTTTTAACTCAAAGGATATTTTTGGACTCTTCCAAACTGACAGAAATACATTTGAAATTGAAGGGATGTATGGCTGTAGAGGATGGCCCCAAGAGGTGAGTATGCGTAGCTGAGATTCAGATGGAGCCACACCTCGGTGAAAGTCGCAACATGCACCAGGGCCGGCCTCTGACACGGCAAGCAGTCACACAACACTGAGTGAACATAATAAATAAATAAATAGTTGTTTTTCATTGTAACCTCTTGTGACACAAGTAAGAAAGAGCATTAAAATGAGGAAGCGTAACCCATAACAAGTGGAACGATGGTAATAAATTTTTGAAAACTGCTACTGAAGTCACGTGATTCACTCGTGCCGGCATTCACTTCAGCTAAAATGGACTTGGGAGTTGGGGCTAGACAATTGAGACCGTAATCTCAGGAAGTATTTCACTGGGACTTCATTGTAATTTTGCCATTAGAGGGACGAAAATGGATAGGTGCTGCTAATGGCAGCTCTTGGACCCTCTGCTGCCTGGTCCTGTGTAATGGACTCCATTATCTTTGCTTCCAAAGAGGTGGTTTAATGGCAAATATTTTTTAGCCTCTGATCCATGGTTGCAACTTTACCAGGGATGAGCTCTGTTGTTGTTTGGTGGCCACACTGTGCAGTTTGTTAAACAATCAAAAAGACTTGTTAATTCTCTTTTGAACACCTCATAAGAGTTTTTTTTTTGTTTTAAGGACTCTGTACCCAGACCGAGTACTAGGGAAATTTTAGTGATCTTTTAGCATTTAATGCAGCCATATCAGTCAATCTTTTAATGTTTTTAAAGGTACATCAGCATGAACAACACAAATTCATAGAATATTATGGTCTTGTCACTTTGCCATTGGGATTAAAGAAAAGAATTCAGTATACACTGTCTTGCAAGCATATTCAGGCCCTTTGCCTGGATTTAAAATTGTAAAGAGATGTATTTTTTCAGTAAATATTTTTATTGTGAACTTGTATATTCTACACTAAATTATCAAAGCCAATATAACCGTATTCGTTTGCAGACATTTTAAAGGAAATGGAAAACCGAAATGGGCTGCTTGCACAATTATTTAAACCCATGAGCTCTGGAATCTCCCAAGTTAACACAAGTGGAAAAACTACACCCTAACAAGGACAAAGTAGTCTCTTAATTGGACATAATTGGTTTCTACCTGTGGAGGAAAAAAAACACTTGTTTTAAGCATCATTTGTGAGGCTTTGAATGTGAAGGAAATGTGTGACAGACTAAAGAACATGTTACAGAAATGCATTAATTTCCAAGTGTTTGGATCACCCACTCAGCTTATTGGATCAATAATTGGGAAGTGGAAGCTGCATCACACCACCCAGAAACTGCTTAGGTCAGGTCGTCCCTCCCAAACTCTGAGCAAGACCAAGGTCTCAGCAAAATGTAGACTTGTGAGGGAAGCCACAGCGGCCAACAATCTCTTTGAAGGAGCTACAGACATCAGCGGCTGAAAGCAATAGAAAGGTGCACCAGGCCATAATATCAAAAGCATTGCATAAAACTGGTCTGTAAGGGAGGGTGGCAAAAAAAAGCCATTACTCAAAAGGAATCATATCAAAGTGAGTGTCCCAGCTAAGTTGTGGGAAAATATTTTGTGGTCAGATGAGACCAAGTTTTTGTTGAAAATTCAACACACAGTGTGTGGTGCAAATCCTCCAATGATGTATGGTGGTGGCAGTGTCATGCTGTGGAGATGCTTTTCATCAGCAGGGATAGGGCATCTTGTCAAAAATAAGGAATGAATGGATGGAGCAGAATACATGGAAATATTGCAAGAGAATCTGTTTCAGTGTAAGGAACTGAAACTTAGGAGAAAGTTTCAGCAGAACGATGATGCCAAGCACATGGCCAAAGCAACACTGGAGCAGCTTAAAAACAAAAAGTAAATATCCTACAGTGGCCTAGTCAATGTCCTGACCTCAAACCCACTGAGAATCTGTGGTACTAATATGTCCAAACAACCTGCTGCAGATTTACCATGATCAATGGGGAAAAAAATAACTCTTGAAAATTGGTACATAAGAGTTAAAGCTGTTACTGTAACAAAAGGTGGCTTTGCCAAATATTAATGTGTGAGTTTTGAATACTTATGCACATTTAAGCTTTTTTTGTTTTTTTAAGTGTCTGACATGACTTATTTTGGCTTTCAAAATGGAGTGTTGGCCAATATTTATTTTGAAAAAAATACTGATTGTAAAAATTTGTAAGTTGTCAAAAAAGTTTATAATTTGTAATTCAGGCAATGTTGATAACTTTCATGCAGTTTGAATCCTTCTGCAAAGCACTGTACATGTGAAAATTATATTTCACCGGCACCTTGTAGTGTCTGTGCTGTGCATTCGGAATCGGCCTTGATCTGAGTCTGCATGTTCTTTCCTTGTTTGCTTGGGTTCCTTCCTATAGTCGAAAGACCTGTTTGAGATGAATTGATGTTTCTACACTGCTCTTGTGTGTATGTTTGTGTTCTCTGCTCTTTATAAATAAGTGAATGATCGTAGAGGGTTTAGTATATCTTGCATTGTAAGTCAGGTGGACAAAGGTGTGGGCTAAATACTATTTAATTTTCAGTTCTGCTCTTTTATATTGTTTAAAACCCACTCAAAACAGATTTCAAGAAATGTCAGCAGATGCATAACCTGGAATGTCAGTAACTGAAACCATGGAATATTTACTAACTGTATGTTGATAGAAGGCTGTCCAATAATGCCTATAGGTGCAGAATCAATCACTGCCTGACAGTAAGAGCAGCAGCTGTCCCAGCTGTCTGGGTCTGTGACCATAGGTATCTTCTGTTTGCTAGCAAAGATTATTTCCCATTTTAGTTGCTCACTGATGTGTTGGAGAACCATGATTTTAGTAATAAAGCTTTCTTAATGAAAAAAACAATTAATGATGTCCTCCATATTTACATTATTAACACATTATCTTTTAGCCTTTTGCATTTCACATGCACACTAGTACTACAAACCTCTAGCATGACCTTAGAACAGACTGACCGTATAAATTCACCAAAATGTTATATGGAATCTAAGATTTAGTAAATCATTCTGTAGCTTGACTTTTTTGTTGTCAGTGCTGTCAGGAATGAGGAAATATTTATGCTGACTTTCAAAGGGCTTATTTTCAAGATGAAACAGATGTAGACCTGTAATTTATGACTGTGTATTTTAACTTTAGTGTTTGGAATAAGCACATTAGTGCTAGGGCACCTGTAAAGTGCCCCAGTGCCCTAATAGGTAAGGTATTGGTCTGATAACCCAGGGGTTGTGCTCTTGAATCCCATTGGGAGATAGGGTTTTGAGGTAGCATAGTGGTTATCACCATCCTCTTGCAATGTTATTTTCAAATTCTACACTCTTGATCAAGGTACTTAACATGAATTGATACAGTAAATACCCTGTGGTCATTGTAAAGTTGAGGTATCTAATGTTGTAACTTTTCTTAGATAAGGGTGTTGGCTAAATATTAGCTAATAATCAGTGTATATCAGTTTGTGGAAAAGTCTGCTAAATGAAGATGTCAATGTAGGTTTAGGAACTTAAAAGGTTAGTAATAATAATAATAATAATAATATGACTTAGTAGTGAACTTTTAGTGGACCACCTTCTGCAGTTAGGAGTAGGAGCCAAAGAAACAAGGGGCATGACCTTGGTGACTTCTGGGTGACATGGAGAACACGAGCACTGTAGAAGTCCTGCAGTCCGCTGCGGGGTGGGGCTCATGACTCAGTGCTGTATGGCAGCATCTTTACAAAATTCTAGTCAGTTAGTCTTTGTGTGTCCATTTGTCCTCATCAACTTGTTTGTCCTCTAAACTGCAGCAGAAACGAAAACCTCATGACTACCCCCCCCCAAATCTGCATTACCCATGATGTTTCTGGGTGTCACTGACTAAAGCGGCTTGAATGTTTGGGTGGGCTTCATCAACCTGTGTGCTGGAATTGGGGTTCTGGTGGGCTTCGCCTCAGTCTGGAGTTAAGTCCTAGTTGCGTTCATCACGTCAGTCTGGAGGGGGAAAGACATCGGGGCGCTTGCAGACCGGGCTGCCTCGCTTTTCCGCGGGTGGGAGGAGCCGCTTCCTGCGATTGTGTGCCTCCGCGCTGCCTCATTCTCGGCGCAACGGGCGCACGGCAGAGGAGCCTCTCCTGCGCGCAGCCCAGACGTTCGGACTCCGCTGCCCGGTTCTCCGCTCCCCGGACTTCCCACCCTCAGTCGGCAGCCACCGCTCCCCGCCCGGCCACGTTTCTCCCCCTGTGTTCGCGCCGCGCTGGACTTCACCATGACAGGAGACAGGACGCTCGGGCACGTAGAGCTGGTAGGCGCCTCCGCTCCTCCTGCTCACTGTGTGTGCGCGTCCGCGTTCGAAACTGCGGGTCCTAGGAGGCTGTGGGTTTACCCGAGGGCTGCTCGTCCGCCGAAATTGGTGTGTGTGTGTGCGTGTGTGTGTGTGTGTGTGTGTGTGTGTGTGTGTGTGCGTGCGTGCGTGCGTGCATGTGCGTGCGCGCGTGAGAGAGAGAGAGAGAGTGAGTGAGAGGGTTTATCCGGTGTTCGGACATCGCTGAGTTCGGACAGCGGGGACGCTCTTTAAACCTAGCTGGATTATGGGTCCGTGTCGTGTTGAACGAGGGGTGTGTTTTTCGCACGAAGTCAGCGTCACTGGTGTGTACCGGCGCCGGGGACTCGTCAGTGATAGTTGGCGTATGTTCGTGAAACGGGGCGACGACGGTGTGTCTGTCTGTGACGACTGGCGACATGTCGACTGCGTGGGGTCGTTCGCACATCCTCACTCTGTTCACACGTGTCTTATTTTAACGTGTGTCTATGCGCGCGACACGACCCCGCAGTGTGCTGGGGACGCCGTGATAGGAGCGCGCGTGTATGTGTGTTCACGCGCAGTGCCAGACACACTTTTCTACACGTTACTTAAACGTTGTGTGTGTTCCTTAAAAGCAGACAAGTTCAGCAATAAATGTGCTTAAAGAAGATGTGTCTGTTCTAAGTGCTCAGTGTGGAAGAGCTGCCGGTGGGCTTGTGTTGGGCTCGTGACTCTACCTATGCGATAACGTGCAGAATGACGACGTTTGTTTGTCCCGGGAACTGACCCGTGTTTGCAGCAGAAAGAAGTGCGGACTAAACGCGCTAACAGGCAGTTTCACGCTGACCTTTTGCGCACAGACACGGTATGCAGTTCTATCCAACGACGTCCACAGTGTCACCGTGCGGGACACTGAGGGCCTCAGGGGACCGGTGGGTCCTGTGAGGGAAACGGCTGCCGAGCTCATTCAAAAACTACATTTTTATACCTATTTTAATCGAGTCTTCCGCGATATTACTGACCTTATGAATATAGAGATTAAATATACTGTGCAGTATATCCGGTAAACAGCGTTTTAAAGTGCGCTACATGCACTACCATCCGAAATGAATAAAACAAAGTTTTTAACCTTTTTTAAGAACAAATTTTAATAAGTGAAAGATGAAACTGTTTTTTAAACTGGTCAAAGAATGTTCCATAAAGCATATGAAGCTGACTATAGGCCGAATTTTGAAAGTGCAGCATAGCTAAATGCAATGCAGTACAGCTGTTTTGCAGTTTTTTATTAAAATAAAAATAAATCTCAGCTCTGAAAATATTTTCTGTGGTTACTTTTGCTGTCGATAATATCAACAACATTTGTTAACAGTATTAACTACTGTTGAAGTGCTAGTGGACACCGTTCTGTGTGGAGTGTGTGCTGTCCTGCGATGATGTTCAGGATGCACATTGCTGGACATCACTGTGGAATTTTTATACTTACGCCACTGATAACACTGACACGTAAATGTAAACTTCTTATATTGCTGCAGAATGAAAATAGGTGGGTTTAACTAATTCACGTGCCCTGAATTTAAAACTGAAATCCATAATGTTGTATTACTTACCAAGTTTCCTTCTTGAAATGAAAATTTACATTTTAGTTAATATACTTTAATGTTTTCATACCAGTGCAAAGGCACATAAACATGTTCTTTTATTAATTCAAACATGCAGAAGATAAATGTGTTGAAAATGTTCTGTCATTTAAAATATTTCAAAAATGCAATTACAGGTTAGAAAATGTTTTTTAAGGCCTTTCTAGAAGTCTTTTGTTTGCACCTGGATTCTGGGACCTTCTTTCACTAGGATTCCAACAAGTCTGCCCACATGTTTGGTGACTGTCTTTTTTATCTCTTCTCCATGGCAGAAATATCCTTATGAAATCTTTTTTCAATGTTTGTCACAGTTAGGCAGAAGCACTCCAAATGGGAATGTAAAAAATGTATGTTAAGTGATATATTTCCCTCCCTCATAGTTTTACACTGTCACTGATGCACTCCCACAAGGAGACCTATGCCTTTCAGATCCCCCACAATGTGGTGGTACCTCACCAACTTCACCAAGTTTCTGTGTAACCCAGAAATTTAAGTAACAAAAAATTATCATTATAACAAAAAATGGCAGCACTGATGAGCAAGACCTTTGTAAATCACCTTGATGGTGGATAAGGTGTGTGTGTGTTTGTGGGTGTGGCAGCAGCCAGGATGTTTATGTGCTGTGTGCTCTGCTGCCCCCCCCCCCCCCATCATTTGCCCTGCATGTTAATTGGTGTTCAGGTCAGCTGCAGGATGAATACACAGACTTCTTCTGTTACATTTATTGTGTCATTATATTCATCTGCAGCCCCTGAGCCCAACAAACAGGACATAAAGGCCAAGCTATGCTACAGGCGAGTGGTGTGAACATGCCATGGCCTCGGCTGGTCACGTGGTGGATCACTTACACGTCAACAAAGGTCCAGCCTTTTCACCAAACAATGGGCTGATTAGTGTTCGGAGGTCATCACTGTGGACGCAGCAGTTGTCCTCTTACACCCTGGGGGGGTTCTGGAGCCTAGTGCTCAGTTCCTGTCCTCATCCTTCTCCTGGGACAGTTGCTGCTATAGCACAGTGTTACTGGGACCGAGTACTCGGGTCTAGAGCACGAGGAGCCATCGCCTGGAGATTCGGCACGCGTTCAGGCATTCCCGTTAATGACGTGCTGTCATCACAGAGGTCCCAGGCGAGGGAAGAATGCGCCGTCTGCTCTCCGGCTTGGCGTGACTTCACTCTGAGCTGTTCCTCCACAAAAGCACTGTTCAGAATTCAGGCCATGTTCACACAGGAACTTTTTCACACACCATTGCTGCATGCATGTGTGCGTGCGCGCGCGCGAAGGAGAAGAAGCTCCAGTAAATACAGAAAAACAACAATACAGATTTTGAGTTTAAAACTCAGACAATGCCAAGATAAATAATCATTTGTCATGAGAGTGTCATATTCATTGTTAGGCAAGAAATAGTCAGCTCATGTTAAATGGGGCAAAAGATTATAATGAGCTATATATAGCACATATAATTCTACATATATCGAATTAGAATTGTATCTACTGTATATAGCGATATATAACAGGGACTGCGGTTAAGAGGCATCTATAAATGTATATGATATATAAGAATTTATTTCAGGATCAATAACATTTTTATCAGTTTATCTTACAATTCTGTGCCAATTTATGCAGCTGGCCAGATTTACTATATTAATTCAGGGTGAGTACCTTGTCCAAGGGTACTACAGAATGAGATGGGATTCAAACCCAGGGCTTTGGATTATAAGGCAATGGCTTTACCCACAATACTCCCCTCTGCCCATATATACTGTCCAAAAGGTTTGTACCAAACTTAACAAAGTTAGGTATGTTTTTTCCGTCCTTTTTGTTCCTGTTTAGCAGAGCTATTTGGCATGTGACACTACCTTGTTAAAGTAGTTTGCAGATTTCCCTGGTGTTGCACAGTGTATTGACTCTGAAGAGAAGAGCTGCCAGGGTTTATACCCAGCAGAGGTGGTGTCTTGTTTAGATCCAAACAGCACAGTAGTCTCGAGTGAATCTTTGTGCACAATATTGATGTTGTTGCTCCCCATGGGCTGGCCTCTGCACACACTCTACTTTCCCAGTAATGTATTGGTGTTGTGCATTATGAATTGCTTTCCCTCCCAGAGATGTTAATTAATTTCACTTGCATACAAGGAAAGAACCGCCGAAATGCACATGCTGAGATTATGCAAGCTTACCGTCACCTGAACTCCAGCCCGTTGTTGCGTTGAGAGGCTGGGTTTGAAAGGCTTTATTGGTGTGTGTGTGTGTGTGTGTGTGTGAGAGACATCATGTCCCTCGTGGATGTCAGGAGGAGAAAAGGCTGATACAGTGATGGAAATGGGTGATGAGTGATGGAACCAGAGCAAAGGGTGAAAACCGTAAGTGGGAGAGAGGAACCATTGTGGGTGTCTGTCATGCTGCTGGCGAACAAGGCCTTCTCATAAGACCTTGTTGTGGGAGACCCCCTTGGCTGTTGCGCTCCCTCCTGGCAACAACTACAGGGTGCTTCTCAAACCTGGAGAATAAAAGGCTCTGATCTCATCTTCTCCACAGACAACATCTCAAGCAGGTGAGGGTAGCAGCGGGGAGCAGTAAAAGACTCCTCCGCTCACTGCTGGCCATGTGCCCACTGGAGTGTGCTCCTTTTGACAGCCCCTTTTTCTCTCATACTTGCACACACACACAATGAAACACACAGTAAGGAGTGTTTCCAAACCCAAAGCTAAGCCTCAGGATCGGTCCTTTAGAAATAGGGCAGCAAGCAGTCCAAAGGGCTGTGGGATCTCAGAGGAGCTGCAGTCGTGCCCTTAAGACAGTATTTATTCTGAGCTTCAAAGTTCAGAAGTATGAGTGTCTTTACATGAAGGCATCTGTTAAGTAAGCCGATAATAGTAGTATTGTTATGGCACAGTTAGCACGCTCAGCTATTTCTCGGCTAGTGTAACCTTGTCAATTAACCTGTAGTGTGTATGCATGGAGTAATGTGTCTGAAGGTCCTCACGCAGCTGACAATTCCATTCTAGCTGCTGTTAGACTGTTCGGTGTGTTCTGGGTTAGGGTTAGGATTCTTGTTTTCCATTGGATGGAAGTTGAGATGTTCTGATTTCATGCAGTAACATGAATAATTAAACAAACAGATTGCATATGATGTGAATCCATGCTGTGGTGTGACTCTAACTGAGCCATGCTTCATGTTACGTCAATGGGGCGCCCTGCTCTGGGAGCGGTTGCGAGTTACACTTTGGGTCCATTTATACGCTCGGGTATGGTGCATGCCCAGATCAGTCTGTAGGAGCTGGCACAGTGGAGATGACTGCAGCTGTGCTTCCGGTCTGTGCCTCTCTTTTTCCCAAAAATCCTGCCTGTACTGGGGATTCATCAGCGACATCCTGCGGGAACGTAGTCCACCCAAAATCTGTGGAGGTTTGTGTTCCACGGTAGCTGTGGGAAGGGTCATTGCTGTCAGGCCTGTACAGGCTCACACACAGTCACTATACCTCAGTGGAAATTTGCAATAATTGCCAGTACATGCTTATTTTAACATGAATAATACAAATACAAGAAAGCCCTGTTATATAATGTTGCATTCATACATGCTAATTGTATATTTGTATATCTTCATGGGTCATATAATGCAGTATAAGGGGATTTTTGATTTGAGGACACTTCGACTTGCAGTGAGGTTGTCGGAACAGAATCGCATGATAAGTCAAGGTAAACCTGTACTTAAGATGTTTTTATTTGACAAACAGATGAGGAGATGACTGTATACTGTTAAGATATAAACATTGTTTAGGTGGGAAAATCTGAGCTGAACATGATTGGGAATGGGGGCAAAGCTACGGAGCTACAATGGTTCATTACCTTGGTCAAATAGCATGGAGAAGAGAGGTGAAGAACCAGGTCGGCCTGGTTCTTCAGCGAGTCCATGAAGCAAAAGAATCATGGCATCAGCCGTGTCACAGCCCTGCAACATGTTCAAGACCTTATCTGAGGCATTTCATGTCTTTTCCTGTAGTTTTATTTCAGGAGGGAAGACATAATGCAGCAGAGTGAAGCAGATAGGGGACCTCTCCTACAGGCTGCCACTGTCTCCTCCAGGTGGCCCACCAGGGGTCACAAAGAACATGGGGTGTCGCTCTGTTTGTAAGCATGAAATCATGTCACTTTGCCTTGTCACACTGTGTGGGATGGTGTGAGGTTTGCAGGACTTCCCTATTTATGCATTTGCATGGCAGTGTTTTGCTGCCATGAAGCCTGGTCTGCCTCAGGGCTGGTGAACTTTGTCCACCCTGCACTGCTATGTATGTTACCTCACTGTTTCTTTTCCTTGTCTTTCTGTCCCTCCTAACTTCAAAGGACCACAATCTGGTCCCTTGCTTCATTCTACCTGCTGTTTGTTTTGGAATATGGCTACTGTGCTTCACGTGTTTCTTCTTGTTTCCCTGTTCCTGTTTATCTTGTTCCAGCTCTCCAACGTGCTGATACACAACATTTTGCTTAATGAATTGGCTCTTTCTCCATTAATTGACTTATTTGTCTTTTACCAAACAATGGCGGTATTGTGCCCCAGTTATGGGTGCGTGTGAACGCCTGTGGATCTGAGCCACAGCGTAGTGTGTTTGGAGTGTTCTGTCCGTCAGGACTCCAGGCAAGCGAGGGTTTGCAACAAGTCAAGTCCACACTTCACTTGTACCACTTGGTTTTAGTATTACTGACCTTCACTGGTTTTAAATTGATCTCTTAAATGTGCGAAAAAATAGCCCCTAGAGTCTTGGGCTCCCTTTCTCTCAGTTAAATGTAGTTTCAGTTCATTTTAGCGTGTTTTATTGGCTGGTTATAGTTACATTGCCTGAAGCTAGAGGGAAACCATACAGAATAATTATCATAAGTATAAATATGATAGCACCTGTAGGACTTCTGTTTAAAGTACCATTTACTACGGTCAAAATTGTTTCTCTCAGTTGAACTTTGTTTTAGTAAAATTCACCGTTTTATTGGCATGGCTACATTTATATTACCAAAACATGAAGGGAAACAAAAATAATCACAGTAATTAAACACATGGCTTTGTTTTGTATAATGCTGGCTGAGTTGCCTGGCATTTCCTGGATCAGAATGTGGAAAGGTAAAAAGTATTTGCGTTTAGTACAAAAGTGATGTATGACACAAAACTTTATTACCCTTCCATCATTAATACAGGTAGCAGTGTGCACGTGTGTGTATGATGCATTGTTTTTCTTTTTTTAACTTTGTACAGATTCTACAAATTTTTTGTCTGAATACATACTACAGTTAGTGGTTCATGTTGTCATTCGGCATCAGGATGATGATGATGATGATGGTGTTTTTCCTTCTCTGAAGCAACCCCCCAATCACCCCTCTCTATCAACAGTTTGGGTCCTTACTCCAGCACATCCCCCATCACCAATTCCTCTCACTGCCACCCAGTCTGATGTATATGGCATGTTTGGTGTATAGATACTCACAGATAGTCTTTTCCAGCTGTCATCTGTTTGCTGATATTTTGGGCAGTAGGACCTTAAACTAGTTCCGTTTAGTACATGTCTGTGCCATACAAGCGCACCCTCAAGAAGGCTGAGCATCTGGATGCCACAAAGAGAGATAAAAATGCCAGCCATAATGACATGCAGATAGCAATAAATTACAAATCACCAAACTTTATTACCTTTAAACTTTTTGCATTTAGTAGAAGTCACAAATTGTGTGTGTGTGTGTGTGAGAGAGAGATTGAGTGAGTGAAGGAGGGAGAGAAAGTGCATCAGCTTCATGCTCAGGCGATTCTGTGTGTCCTGCCTTTTCATACACCGATAGTCCTGGTGTGTGACTGTAAATATATAGAGGGAAAGTACATATCTACTGCCATTCATGTAGCCATTAATTCCTCCACTTCCCAACCGTCCCACTTGAACTGAATTATTTAGCACTTTATGGTTGTATTATTTGGTTGTCTCTCGCTTGGTATGGCTCCTAAAAATACAGCTGGGTTTTCTATAGCAACTGTTTGCTATACAAGGCTTTATATGTTTTGCATCTGATTGATTATTGATTGATTAATTGATTGATTACCTCCTACAGGCCCCAGGCTGTAGAAATTGGAGAAAGGCCCGTTAGATTAATTGTGGTTTATGAAGACATTTCATTTACTGAGATGTGAATTTGCCAAAATGCCGTGAAATACTCGTCACCTTGTCAATCATTTCTTCTCCAGATATTTAAGGAGACTGATATGGATGGTTTTTGGTTTAGGGGACCTAGTGAGGTGTCATGTGGTGTTTTGATGGGTCACTGTTGGTTGGACTCTAAATAGAATGTGTCGTGGTTATGTTTCTGACATCTCTAGTGGTATGTAGGTGGAAAAGTTCCCTGTCCCACATTTTCAGCCCACACTCTACTGGCCGAGACATCAATGACGGTCACTGACTCCCTGGTTCACCAGCCTGTGCCTCCTACCTCACATCAGAAGTTAACTTTGATGCAGAACCTTGTCGAAACAAATGAGATTGCCTTCACAGTGGCTGTCCTCATGACAAATTAATGGAAGCCGAACTATGCACGTTTGACATTTTGAGGGACCAAGGCCTTCCAGGAAAGCCCCCGCTGAGCCTGAGGAAAACAATGGCCGCCGCTCCTGAGAGGAAATGCCGTGCGTTTTTCTGCTTTGTTTGCTATGGACAGAGGGTGCTATTTATAACCCAGGACAGGAGCCTTGCCCTAAGGGTCAAGAGGAAGCGCAACTCCATCTGATCCACCATCCCTCGCTCCCCTCATGTGAGCTCGACACATCTCTCTGGCAAGGCTGAAGCACACCCACCCAACAGCTGCTGAAGTTTTCTTAGAGGGTTCTGCTGTCCTTTGATGGCTGATATCGGGCAAGGTGTGTATGAGGACACAGACCCAGGGTGCATCAGATTAGCTGGCACACTGCCTTCACATTGACCTCTGCACAAACACATGAAGACGGACCATGGGGGCACAGCCTCCAATCTGGTTCCCATAGCTACATCCTGAAGGTGCCAACCCAGACATCATTGTACAGCACTGCCCTACGAATCAATCTTTATAGCCTTAAACTATTAAATCAGATTCTTCTTTTTGCTTTTTACAGTTTCCCCTTCAAACAGACATTGTGCATGTGTTGTCTTCCTTGTGGAGCTCACTGTTAATGCCTGCACAGAATCTGCCCATCATGTCTAGCATCACTTTTGGCTTTAGCCAGCTTGCAGTCAGAAGGGCTGGTGCCCAATGGCTCTGTCAGGGCGCTCCCCATGACCCAGCTTGGCCTTGAGCTGCAGGCTGCTAGCAGCTGACCCCCATAGGCCTTGGGTGGTGTCAAGAGCTTTCCTATCCACCCCAGATTCAGACCTTCCACCAGGCAAGTCTTGCTTATCAAACATTGCTGGAGAAATGGGAACAAGAAAAGAATTAGCGGCCCTTTTGGAAGCAAGCAAACCGTGGCATGCTGCGCCAAGCACTGAGGCAGGTCAGTCGTGTGGGCTCATGTTGTGCGTAAATAAAAAAGGCGAGAAGAAACGGCCTGGCAGGAAAGCCTGCCCAGACGTTGGACGACGGTTGCAAGCTGTCAGGCAGTCAATTCAGCCTTGGCCAGAGAAACATCATAGGTTCTGTGCCTTGCATTTCATATGGTAATTAGAACCCTTCCATTTCAAAGTAGAGGCGGCATGCTCAGGATGACACTGCATTTGGACAGCAAGTTCTCATGGGAAACTGGGTGTTTGCCTGTGACTGCCCCCCCCCCACAGCTTAGGCATGGGGTCTTTGGCACACGAATGGTATCTGGAGTCTTTTCATCTGTGGCCCTGCCCTCCACATAAGTGTGACTGTGTGACAGAGGGAGTGCGGACCTCTGCGTCACAGGTCCCTGCTGCAACAGTCCCATCAGGCTGCTCTTCTCGTGATTCACACAAGGCTTTCTTTTCCCTAGGGACTGCACAAAATTAGCATATTGATAGGAATTCTGCTTCGAAAGGTGCGTCCAGAATATCTCATTAGTTCAGCGTTGTGCAATCTAGGTTCGTGCTTTAGGTGAGTCCAAATTGAAACACAAGATTAAAAATTAAGTTGTGTCAGCACAAGAGAGTGTTTACTGAAAGGGGGAACAAGCACATTTCCTGCTGCCTATGCAATTTATCGATAACAGGCACAGCATGTAAGCAAAGGATTAATTCATAGCCATTGAAATAATAAATACATAAAAATACAAATAAGTGGGATTCAGGAAATTGAAATGAAACCTGTATTGTTTTACAGTTTAAAAGTACTTAGTGAGAAATAGAATATCCTACAGATATTGGAAATTGGGGAACTGTTATTTGTTGTAAAACACAGAGACTTGAGCCTGTTGGGTAAAGATAATGGATGGACAGATGAGACACTTATTCAGTCTGTCTACCTTTGTTTGTGAATGAGAATCACCAGAAATTTTTTATTTTTTTTACACATTTTTAATTTTATCCAGTAGATAGGACAGTGAAATGTCTTGTTTTACTGACAGTAGAACAGAACGAGGTCAATGTGTGTTATGACGGTGCAGCAGATGGTGCTGGTGGCTCACAGTGCCTGGACAGTGCAATTCGACATGGGCTCGACCCCCATTCTGTTTATGTTAAGCTTGCATGTTCCCCATATTCATGTGGGTTTCCTTCGTATGTTTTTTTCACTCTCCAAGTACTTGTATTTCAGGTGGGTTGCACTAATTGTGTGTGTGTGTGTGTGTGTGTGTGTTACACTGCTCTGGTGCGTACATGAGTGAGTAACTGTAGGAGTTTAGTGCAGTGTATCTAGAACTGTAAATTCCCTGGGATAAAGTTGTCAAATTCTACATAGTGATCATCATTTGGAAAAAAAATCAGCTGGGAAATGAATGACTTAATGTATCTAAATACACTGTATAGGCAAGAATATACAACCTAATGACCTAACTTGGTGTGGACAGTGAGGGACAAATGAAGGGTTTTACTAAAGGTTTTTTGATTTGGAGCATCATTGGAAAATAGTAGGTCCATTTAAAGCATCTGGTGACCGGTGCTATGAGCAGCTGCCCAAGAAGCAGGAGCTCTCTTGTGTGCAGAGGAAGAAGTGGCCCCCAGTGCACCATCTTCCCATAGTTCATGTCAGTGGCACTCAGCCTCTCCCCACCTTTCCTGCACCGGCATTCGTATAAGTCCCACTAAATTTCTCATGAGCTTCCGCACTGGGTTTTATCCCAGTTTTGTTCTCACCAGAGCTAATGCACATCAATAATGAAGCGCGACTGGGTGAGCAGGAAAGATGGCAGCCGCCTGTTGTGTGGCGACGAGATAAGACACTGTGCTTGCTAAGAGCATTAGGGAAATGGAAAGGTGTTTGTAGGTATTAACTTTGCTGGGTTCCATACGCACGGTGTTGGACTCGGGCCACTGGGAAACACGCGTAATTGAAATGACAACACAAGACCGTCATCACTGCCACGCAAAATCATCCCTGAAATGAAAGCGACAGGAGAGCGCAACATGGTTAAAGAACAACGGAGACTTTTGAAGGTCGACATTCCTTGAATAGCGTTGTGTTGTACCAGTGTAGTTTTTTGTTTTCCAAATTTTCCATTGTTTCTCACTCACTATATGTCCTATTGGCACAGTCTTTTTTTTTTTTAACTCATTAACCCTGTGTAATGTGGCATTCCTGATGGGTGCCACTTACTGCATGGTCTTGAAAGCACCTTACATCCAAAGTCCTGCTCTCATTTATGGCGCTTTCCTGTAAGGACAGAGAGATGCTCATCCAGTTATGTTTGTACATCCCTTATCACCTCAAAAACTTAACACCTGAGTCCTGTGATTCACTCAGTCTGTCGTGATCCCAAGCTTGGTGATCACTGGGCGCTGGGTACCCCCTGGATGGAACGCAAAACTATTACAGGGTGTTGATGCACACAGTTGCATACAACATCAGTCCAGAGTCCCCAGTTCTCCTGAAACACATGGCTTTGGACTGTAAGAGGAAGCCCACATAGACACAGGGAGAACATAGAATCTCCACAAAGACTGAGCCAGATTCTATTCTACCCCTAAACAGCCTGACTGCTCTGAGGCAACATTGCTGCCCGCTGCTTCACTATGCCACCCTTTGAAAAGAAATTGCAGGTCCGATTTAACTATTTGATGAGAAGGGATGTGGAAAAAAGTAGCCAGAAACAAAACATTTTATTGTTATTTTTTCCCCTAAACAATGGACTCTTGGTCTCTCTAGTCTCTGTGAACAAGGGAAAGGTTTGCACTTTGACAGATTTATTGTGTTTTCTGTGCAGTTTTTTTTCCTGCTTGCATTATGCAGAGTTTCAGAGACGTCTGTTTGACTAACAAGAGAGGTGGTGGCACACGGCCGTTTTACCACTAATTGGGTGTTTTCATTTACTGCTCCGAGTTTCTTCCTTCCACAATTCATCCAAGATGAGGGGCCACATGCTCACTCAGAACCCCCATGGCGAAATGCACGTCTGACACACAACACAATGATAGTAGGACATGAAATGGTTCTGTGAGAACTCAGAATACCAGAACAGCTCTCCAACTTGATCATTGGCCAAGCGGAATGGGCTGTGGAGACCCTGCGTTAACTTCCCCTTTGGATAAACAGACGGTGTCATATTAAATCCTGGCCAGTTTGGTACTGTTAAATAACTTGGCTGCCATGAAGACACATGGTAGTTCATAGTGGGAAGTGTCCTTGCATGGCTGTACTTTACCAGTCGGTCACTGGTTGTCTGTCCTTGTCCTTTCATACTACCCCCACCCTTCTCTAAATGAATCACACAGTTCAAACTGTTAAATGAAAAAATGCCAAAATTTATCTGGTTTCAGATAATCACTAATTTGGTTGCTGTTATGTTTTCACCAGTTAATTTCTTAACTGTCAATTTAACACTTTTAATTTACTGCGTTCAGAAATGATTGTATAAAAATGCATTTTACTACCATAAGCAAAAAGCAGTGTTGTGGTAGCAGGTGGCATAGTAGTTACAAATCTGAACTTGCAACCCAATGTAGTGATTTTGGGAAATTTAAATTAGAAAATTGTGTAAATGTGTTAAATCCTGTCAGTCAACATGGGGAAGAACATCAGCTAAATTAATGAAATGGATGTAAAGTTTTTCTCATATATTTGCTATTATGGCTATAATATGTTAACAAAAATTCAATTTAACAGAATTGAAAATGACTGAACTACCAAGTTCACTTGAACATTATTTGGATTTTTCATTTTTTTAATGAAATTTCAATAAAGACTGTTTAATTATAACAACTCAGCCAGAAACAAAAACATTCAAACATAAGGGGTCAGTAGGACTGAGAATTACTCTAATAGGCAAATAACTATAGTAATAAATCCTTTAATTGGAAAAATGTTTCTTTTGCAAGAGAAAGAAGCCTCTGCTGTAGTCCACCAATTTCTCATTAATGCCCTTAAACTCTTCTTCTAGTGGAGACATTTTAAGAACGTGTGCTACGTACCATGAGATGTGGCCAAGGCTGTCATCGCTCACTGTCTCTCAGCCACCTTTTGTCTATTAACAGTATGACCACATCATGTGGTCCCACATCTTTCCCAAATTAAGGTGATCTTCAAGAGAAAGTGGTAAACAGGAACCCAGCTCACAGTGTGAGCTGCCCAAGTCTGGCTGGTTCTTTTAGCCCTTTGAGGCATTTGGATCTGGAGCTTGTTTTCCTTGTTTCTCATTCAGTGGGGTGTGGGTGGTTTGGGGGTAGCAGGAGGAGAGATTTTCTTTAAAAAAAAAAAAAAAAAGAACACAAGAAATAGAATAGTGATGTACATCCCAAGTTGTCTTTATTTTTTCCCTTTTTAGCAGCTCTGAGTAAAAAACACAATCAGGATGTTTTTTTAACAGTTTAAACAGATCAAATCATGTAACTTTACATTTATTTAGCTGATGCTTTTCGCAAATGCTACTTACAGTTTTTACCCATTTATGCAGTTGGGTAATTTTTACTGCACCAATTCAGGTTCTTTTGACCATTGGTACTACAGCAGGAGGTGAGATTTGAATGTGAGTGGATGGCAGCAGCTTTAACCACCAATATTTACCGCACAGTGTTTACTTGACAGGGTCCTTGTTGGGTTGTGTAAGTGGTGCCTCTGCACGGGCATCTTTGCAGTGCCCTATTTCCAAATGAGCGGCTGGCACAGCTCGCCGATCAGCTTCCTCTGTCTGATTGTAAAAATAACCTCCAGCGCACCCCTGCAGATCGTGTGCATGCCGTCTTTTTTCCGCCGAAACGCAGCCCCCCTCCTGGGCCCGAGATTGGCCCTGTGATTAGCGTTCCCTGTGGTGAAGATTAACTCTCGAGTAAATTTGTCAAGTAAAAATTGGGCCGTGAAGGGTGACGTTCAAAAAGTGATTAGAGTAATGAATTTAGTCCTCCGTGCAGTTTTACCGTGGGAACAGCCCCCTATTCCCATTCAGGATCCAGCTCACTGAAGACCGCATGCGAACCAGGCATCTGGGAAGCCCACAGCCCCTATTCTGCAGTTCCCCATCTCCATGGTGTACCTTCCCAAGCCATGTGTGAGAAACCCAGGAGGCAGCTGCCCATCAACAGCTAGCTGGCAGAAGTGGTATCTGTTAATGTGGGCTCTGACCAGAGCGAGTGCCATCAGGCGGGGGCTGAGTGCTAATATCAGAGCCTGGCTGGGTGCCAAGGGGGCAAACACAGGCTGTCAGCCTCAGCTCAGGGCTAAACTGCTCATTCCAGGCCAGTGTGCATCTCTGTCAGCACTTTCTTCTCCCCCTATCCTGTTTTTGGCAGCTTTGCTATAGTATGTGTTTTCACGCTCAAAAGCAAAGTGAAAGATCCTTCCTGAACATTTAGATGCGACTGAACCTTTATTTGGCAAGAATGATGTTGGGCTGGGACAGGTCCAAGATGTAAGCTGTGGCTCTTTTGCATTTCCACATTCCCAAGCCCCTTCACCATGTGTTTTGGTGGCTTCCTGCTGCTTAGTTGCATGAGGTATTGTTGTTCCATTATTTTGTAAATATAATTCAAGGAAAAGCCATTAAATAAAGCCTTTTGCTTGTCACTTTTCCCTTCCATTGTTGAGACAAGGTTAGTTGTTGTTGTTCCAAAAATGTCACATGAGGCTTTGATGCAGGGTGTGTGTAAGGTGAAACCAAGGTCCAGTAGGACATTGTACACGTCTAACCTGCATTTTAAATGAAGGAAAAGTAACTATGGTCCTTCTTGTATGGATCTTACTATTATTATTATTATTATTATTATTATTATTATTAACCAGGTAGCTTTTGCCCCAGTCAATGTTTGGTTTTTATTCATTTTACCTAGTTATGCACTAGGTCCTCAACTTACAAACACATGTAGCATGAGAGCTCTAAATCCAATCACTATGTCACACTCTAAAAACTTAATATAGATGTCTCTGGAATTAATTTATTTCCCTGCACAGATAGAGGAAAATACCTCAGACACAATTATAATGAATTTAAAATTTTTTGGTGTAATGACATGTAACAATGTACCTAGCGCTATATTATTCGATCATAATGTACCTTGATTTGTTCACTGTGTAGGTTTTGTGAGTCCCTTAAAAATTAGACATTTTTCCTAACTTCAGTTTACGCTAAAGCTAAAACTAGTTTAAAATGACACGCAAAAATGTCGGTCATTCGTATTCCTTGCTGATTACTGATTCATTCCAGGATATTTGCAACATTCTTCAACTTATTTTATCATTAACACTCATAGCAGAAACAGACAAAGTACAGTGGAAGTGAGTTGAATGGAGAGAGTCCCAGATGTGTTTTACTACCAGCAGTTCACTCTGCAACAAACTTTTTGAAAGTAAAATAGAGTGTAAATTAAACAAAGTGAAAAATTCATATTTTTGAGAAATCCCCAGCACAAATATTTGTAGTACTAAGACAATGAGTATACCTGGGTAATTTTTACTAGAGCAATTCAGGGTAAGCACCTTGATCAAGGGTACAGCAGCCGGAGGTGCGATCTCAACCTGGGTCTTTTCATTGCAAAGCTGTGGTTCTAATCACTACACCATCTGCTGCCACCTTAAAATATGTTCAAAATCTCTGGGGCACAAATCTGAGTTTTCTGTTGAACTCATGCTATTGGCTTTATCAGCAGAGCAGCTTGTGTCTGCATTTATGCATCAGTCCTGGAGGCCTTCTGCCCTGCAGTGCTCTTGATCTTGAGCTCCTGGTTGCATTTCAGAATGATGACATAAGGAATCCTGAAGGCTGTTGACAGTTCGAGCACAGTTATATGCAACTAAAATTAATTTGAAAGCACTCAGCACATTGTGGGTCATACTGTAATTAATTTAAGGCCTATGTCTGTGCATTTGAGCAAACATTTGCTGTTTGTCTGCTGCATATTGCATTAGAGCTGAAGGGTTACTGCTTTCTTGCACAGCTCTGTAACCCAGCACGTCACGCGAACCAGCTGGCTCACGGACCACGTGTGTAGGAACCAGTGACAGCCCACTCAGTGCACTACATTGCACAATACATGTCTGATTGCTGCATTCATGTTGCCTTTTTCATCTTCTCTGAAGATGTCCCCTTCAGTGTCAGTGGACTCTGTTGGATCAGCAGCCTGGTTCTTTCTCACACTGGCAGTCACGCCCACAGCTGACCTTCTCTAAGGGCACCTCTGCTTATCTGCCGTTTACCCCTGACCTCCACCACGCCAGCCTAAGACTTCTTTGGTGTGGACTGAAATTTATCTACTACCTGAGGTGTAGGTGGAGTGGTTTGATGGGTCAGTAGGCTAATAGTGCGATTTAGAGGCTAAACAAACCTGCTGAACAGCTTCACTCAGCAAGGTGACAGAAGACATAAGGACATGGTCTCTTAGCTGAATTTAATTATTTTTTGGTATTTATGAATATGTAGTACAAGGTTCTGCTAAATGCATCATGCAAGCTGCAGGCTTTGCATAGTTATTGTAAGTACTTGCATGTACAAGATGCATCCTTAAGTTTGCAGTCATGATGCAATTTCATTATTGGTTACTAATAACAATGTAGATTAATGATCATATGATTTAATGTAGATTCTTCCAAAACCCTACGTTTTGTTTACCAAAGGTGAAAGTCCACATATAATAAAATTGCCATATTGGGGTAATTTACCATTTTATTGGAAAATTTCAATTTTGTAGCACTGCCTTGAACAGTCTCAGTTGTGCAGTTCATTACAGTGCCTGAGTAAGGTTAATGAACTTGTAATGAATGTAGGTGTGCTGTCAGCACCAGATGTCTGCTCTGTGTGCTCCACTCAGATCTTCATACTGAAAAGAATGGCTGAAATTAGAGTGTAATTTGATCGCTATACAGGCCTTCTCCTGTTCTTCAACACCACTTCATATGTGACTTCAAAGAAAAAAAAGACCTTAAAAGCTGAAGAGAGTTTCCCAAATCAGCAGAGACTCAAGCGTAACCAGGTTTGTAGGAAAGAAGATGCCATTTTCACGCAAGAATGAAGACCCTTAATAAGACTGCATTATTAGGGGTCATCCATTTAAATGCCCTTGTGTTTCACGCTGACAGCTCAGGCTCCCCAAGCATTGGACACGTGCAAACCAAAGGTTAACAGGCTGCCTGCTGAGCCTGGTTGGGGTTCGACAGCCACTCTCTCTTCCACACACAGTGAAAAATTGCCAGTGAGAGGTGTGTGACAATTCCTTCCAGTTTCTAAGGCTCAAGGTTCACTTTACTGTCATTCTGCACTTATAGAGGTGTAAAATGAGAACTAAATAAAATCTCTCCTGGACCATGGTGCACAGTACACTTAACAGGCAACATGTCAACATAGAACAATACAAATGAATTTGTATATTAATTAATACAGGACTAAACACTACATTTATGCAGGTTTCAAGCATGTTGTTGCATGCTTGAAAATCAATGTAAATACTTAAATTAAATAGCTTAAAGACTTTGATTAACCAGCTGCATTTATCTTGGGGTTAATAAACAAGGAAGTAATATATTATTATTGTTTATGTATTTATTCATTGATTGGTTTGATTGGTTGAAATTCTGAAAAATATTTTTCTAAAAAATATTTTGATGTAATGAATGGTCTGGTCATTCTAATAACTAGTCACCCAGGGTTTGGTTATGGTCTCTATCTTACAAATGTACTCTACCAAACCCAAGTCCTTTGAAGCAGTGGGGGAATTAATAAAAAAGCAATGGGAAATAACAGAATATTTAATTAACCTTATTTTCCATCTTCAAATTAATAAATTTTCCTTTCTTCTTTACTGGGAAGGCAGAGCATGTGGGGTTCTAGCATCAGATTTACCACTGACTTCACTGGGCTCATGAACCACAGGCCCTTTCTGGACGGTGTCTACAGCAAGCTGTGTTATGGTCCAAATTAAACTAGATCAATGTAAATCAGCTTGCATCAAACCTTTGAGTAAACAAGGCTGACTGTCTATATCGCCAGAACCCGGGTTTCCCCAGGAGATCTTATTAGCTTATTGGGCTGCAGCAAAGACTGGAAGGGGGATTGGTTTCCAATGGCTTAGTTCTTGTATTCCAGTGGTACAGGAAGAGCTGCAGTGATGTAGGGTAATGTCAGTACCGCTTTCCTCATGCAGACTTGCACAGGACCTGTCCATGTGAGTGTGTCTAGGTTGCATCTGTCTGCACCTGTATGTACATTGGGTACGCAGCAGTTCTGTGTGAAGAGGCTGTGTGTGCGTTGGGCTGCTGACTTGGACCAGATGTAGAGCACAGTTCTATGACGCCAATGTCTGTGGCAGTCACTGGAGCAATTCAGATGCACACCAGAGAATCCATCGCGTCACCACTGATGTCGCCTTTCTGGCATCAAGACTCCTGCTGCTATAAAAGGAATGATGTTGTGTCTCAAAGCTGCAGTGAAGCCGCTCTGTCAGCTAGCGGAGGGGTTGCTGTATTGCTATGGGCCTCTCAAAAACTCGGTTTTATTTTGTGTGGAGCTGAGAGCTGCACTGTAATCACCATTTCACTGTATTATCTTAAAGAGATTAATGAAACTATGGCTAAAAAGAAACTTTTCTGTATCTGTGCACTTACGACGATGTTCTTTTCTGATGACCCCATTGTGAGGTGACTGTTGCAAGTCCCAAATCTCCTAATGTTATGTGAACCAAAGGAATATATAAACAATTTACTTGCAACGAATGCTGCATTGTGTATCAGAGCTGTTTTATTTTTCACTAATTTCACACATTGAGTTATAATTATACTAATGTAGAACAATAATGTAAATTATTACAGCATTGAATAATTTTCATGCTTCTCTACTTTCACGTTCATTCTGAAATTTCTCTTGCTTTTCTCTTTTCAGCACCAGCAAAACATCCGCTTTTTTGCCGTGTAGGCATTTTAAATAGAAAGTAACTTTGAGGTAATCACAAACAAGAACTTTTTGTGAACAAAACACCCACATTCCTAAACCTTGACTGAGATCCAAACAATAACAAAATGGCGCCTTATAGCATTCAAGACCGCCACTGTTTAATCGTATAGTAAATGTGACAGTCATCATTAGACGCTGTGACCAAATGTCAAAACTCAAGTAATATAATAAGGTTATTAGAATGGCTGTTAAGTCGGGGGTATCATAAGTCACAAAAGTGGTTACAGGAAGTCCTCGAGTTATCTTATTGGCATTAAGCAACACACCTAGAAACGTGGTTCTGCAATTGGAGAAAAGTTTGGAATCATGTTATGCAGAAGGAAGTGACTTATCCATGTCAGAAGTCAGGTTGCTTTCCTTCAGGACTGTCAGGTAGCGGGCTATATATGTGCCCTGCCCTGCCCTGCCATGGATACTGATTGGCCAATCTGTTGCTCTGCAGGTTACTGACCAGCTTCTGTGGGATTTGATGTCATCTCTAGATCGGTTCGACTGAAGATGGATACCCTGGAATCGGAGCTGACCTGCCCGATCTGCCTGGAGTTATTTGAGGACCCCCTGCTGCTGCCCTGCGCCCACAGCCTGTGCTTCAACTGTGCTCACCGCATCCTGGTGTCGCACTGCTCCACCAACGAGCCTGTCGAGTCCATCTCTGCTTTCCAGTGCCCCACCTGCCGCTACGTCATCACACTCAGCCAGCGTGGCCTGGAGGGGCTCAAGCGCAATGTGACCCTGCAGAACATCATTGACCGCTTTCAGAAGGCCTCCCTGAGTGGGCCCAACTCCCCAAGTGAGAGCCGCCGCCAGCGGCCCCACAGCAGCGCCGTGCGTGGCAGCCCAGCCAGCGCCATGTCCCTGGAGCGTGTGGGCTGCCAGTTCTGCGAACAAGACCCGCCGCGGGAGGCGGTCAAGACGTGTGTCACTTGCGAGGTATCCTACTGTGACCGCTGCCTGCGGGCCACACACCCTAACAAGAAGCCGTTCACCAGCCACCGGCTAGTGGAACCTGTGCCCGATGCCCATCTGCGTGGGCTCACATGCCTGGAGCATGAAAATGAGAAGGTGAACATGTACTGCGTCGTGGACGACCAGCTCATCTGTGCCCTGTGCAAGCTGGTAGGGCGCCACCGGGACCACCAGGTGTCCTCGCTGAGCGAGCGTTTCGACAAGCTCAAGGTAAGCCTGCCACCCTACCCCACATTCATACCCGTTGATGTCAAGGATGAGCACCACACCTTAGATCAGAGTTTTTCAATCAGGGTGCTCCTGGCAGTGCCCAGAGGTGCTGCAAGACCATCAATAGATTTGCTTTGGCATGGTGGTCTTAATTATTTTGTTATCTATTTATATGGAGAACTATAAATTACCACAGCATTATTGTTATGGAATAATGTCCTTTCTTTTATGCTGGAACACATACAGGACTAATGATTAAGATAAGTGAATGTGATAATTGCCTTTTGCTTCACACCGGTTTCTTTGCTTGTGGTTGCCCCTGTACAGTAATTGATCGGCTTTCCTCAGTTGATAAGTTGACTTTATTACTCATTAATACAAATACTGAAATAATATTTAACAATAACGTTCTCTAAAACTTAACAGTAGACAAGTTTGTCTACACTGCAAAGTGTCAAATATTCCCCTTAGTACCTAAAGTATCTGTCACATCAAGCTAAAATATGTTACTAAAGAAAGTGCATAAATTAGTTTCTGTGTTTTTGTTTTTTTTTTCATTCATGGTGATTAATAGCTGTTACGAATTGCTGTTGCAGACCTATACATTACTTGTACTCATTCTGTTCACATTTCACAAGTTTGTTTTCTTTGTGTATGGATGTTTATTTGCTTTGTATCTTTTTATCGTATATTTTGTGCACTGGTAAATCCTAGATCACAATTGTTTTTACTACTATTGATGCTGGCTGAGACTGGGTGTTCCTGGGAAAACTGCTTCAACATAAAATTGACACGTGGTGCCACAGAATCGGAAGTGACTGCACGGTGCCATCACCAAAAAGGTTGAAAACCACTCATGGTTTATGCTGAAGAAATGTGTTTGCTTAGGTGCTGTAGTTCTCAGCCTGCTACTCTTACCTGTCATTTCTTGTTTGCTCACCTGTTTGGGGTGATTTGAGGTCAGGGGTGTCTTGCTCAGCAGGGTACCTGTAAACAACCATCAGAGAGTGTGAGCTGGCATCTGTTGCCCAGTGCACGTTTCTAAGCGGTCGGCTTTCAGTGTGCATTTGGAGCCTAAGCACGGCGACCGGTCAGAGTAAATAATCCCCTTAATCTTGTGAAATGGGCATTTGTCACAATGAGGCGTCAGCTGTGGAATGGGCAACGGCCCGGGGTCTGTGAGGAACCTAATTAACTGCGACAGCGACACTCAAGGTCTTGGTGCCAGAGCATTTCTTTTGTGGAAAATGGTATTAAAATTATTCTACACTGCCAGGCTGATAGTGCACCCTTCCTAAAAAATGGCTGTGCAGCAAAATAATTATGTTGGCAGTGAGTAAATAAAAAAATCTAAACAGAGCAATACCTGCTGTTTTTATTGCCTTTGCTGTGCACCTTATCTAGAGGTCTCAAGGCCTGTAGCTGCCACGTCCTCAGCCCTGTGAGCTGAGTTAGAGCATTACATATTGAAGATGAACCCCCATAATATCTGCTGCATTTAGTCTCATCTCTTTTTTATTGATCACAGATGCACGGATTACAGTGATTCTCAAGTTTAAGAACAATATTGTGCCACTCATAATCTGTTGAGAAGCAGATGTTAGGCGATATCTGTCAGTTTAAAAACGTCCAGATTTCTCACGTCCCACTTGTGCTGTGTGTGTGTGTGTGTGTGTGTGTGTGTGTGTGTGTGTGTGTGTGTGTGTGTGTGTGTGTGTGTATCAATGTGATTTGGCCACAGGGCCGCAAAATCTCCACTGAGCGTAAAAAGCATTGTGTTTGTAGATGACTGATTTCGCACTCTTCAGCGTTTACTTGCGGCGGAGCTGCTGTAAGGCACCAGTTGCTGACTCAGAGTAAAAATGGCTTTCAAAGGTTAATTTGTCTGAAGCTGAAACTGTCTTTGAAGAGAGGTTAACCTGGGGCCCACAAGTCCCACTGTTGGCAGGCATTTTACCTGAAGGGTATATTGAAAGTTGAAGAACATCCTTGTCACTGTGTTGACAGGCAGACTGATAGGAAATGCAGTACACAGAAATGCACAGAATTGGACAGAACCATGAACCCTGAATGAATACGGGAATTTTCACCCCACCTTATATTACTATTATTATTGTTACAACATATATTCTTTTAGTATGTATTTTCAAACATACATCTGAACACACAGCCCACTGTGTTGTTGTTATAATTATTCTTTCTTTAGCCAAGGCCTTTTCTAAGGCATCTTGGAGGGGGGATTATAGAGTCCAGAACAGTGCCTAGAAGGTTGCAAGGATTGCAATCGGCTCGTATGTCTACAATGAAAATCTTGCACCAACACAGGCTAGTATAGAAATAAACAATCAATTGAATTAATATTTCTGAGTACTCATTACCTAGTGTCACAGCACAGTAGCAGTGACTGCCCACTCCTTTTCAGTATTCTAATGTTTCAACACACTTATACCACTAAAGCTGAGAGGTGCGTGTCGAGGGGCCGATGCTGAATCAACAGCAGTGTAGGCAACAGCTCTAGTTTCAGGGAGTGACACCATCCTTGTTGGTTTGAAAAATGTCTGGAATGGTGTGTACAGCTTTATAGGGTATGGAGTTTTAGCTGTCAGGGCGGTTTAGTCGAAACAGTGTTTATTTGTGGTTTCTCTAAAACCATCTCTGAAAGATGGGATATAATGGACTATTACATAATAACCCTTTAACAATTAAAAGGATGCCTGCGATGAAAGTAATAGCGATCAGTGAACTCGGTCTCCCATCAGTATGTGTTTCTTAATATGCAGAATAATGGCTGTTTGCGAATGCTGTCTCTCTGGCCCTTTCAAGTGCTCCTGCTACTTCTTTCACCTGCATGCTCTGATGATGCTGGTATTATAGGCCATTAGTCACTATGTTTATTAGAGGGCATTTTGTGTCACTGTGGAGATAGAATGTGAGAGAAGAACAAGGAGCAGATGTATGTTGTGGGAGAATTATGAAAGGGAGACATGTCCCCATTCTTCTAACATTTGCTAAAGTGTGTACCAGAATTAGGTTACTCTTGTAACCCCCCCGCCAAGCACTTCATTGCCAGTGTGAGTGCTTTCTGTAGCTCGTAGGTGACCAGTGTAGGATGTTTATTGCATGGAGGCAACAGTGGAACTGCGGATGCCCTTTGGTAATGTTACAGTTCGATTTTTTTTTTTTTTTTTTTGCAGACTACCTGCAAGCTGGGGCTCCCTCTGTTGCAGTAGCTAATTTGAATGTTCCCCTGGTCGAGCTTTGAACGTCCTTTTCTTTGAACTGCCAATCTACAGTCTGTGGGAAGGCAGTAAACGGAGTCACACTCTGTGAGGAAAACTTTGCTTTCATCCTGGGAGCAGAGAAAGTCTCTAATATATACATAGACTCACAGAGAGGGACTTACCACCTTGTGTCAGACATGGACCTCCACCCAAAACCCCATTCTAAACACACACACACTTAACACAAGGCACTCATTCCAAAGTCAGATTCCTAGCAGTTTATGATATCATTCTGCATGTATGGACTTGGATAACAGTATGATGACATCTTATTTATAACTATTAACTTCAGTAACTGCTACACCCAAAACTGAGCCGCTTGTTCAGTGTGTGTGACTTCCATATGTTCCACATGCTTGTTGCCTCACACCAGTGATTTCTAGTATGGTGGTCATTTTTCAGTCTTTTTATAGGATCTTTTCATCTTATTTTTTTGTCCAACACAGTATTGAATCCATGCAGAAAGGATAAGAAGTCTTTTCCTGCACTGCCATATTTATAGACACTAGATAAAGGAACTCGATAAAGGAATGTCAAGGAACTGTAGCATTTGATTGTTATGCAATCGTAGATATTTATATGGAATGTAAATGGCAGCAAGAATGACTAACCTGAGCTGTATGTGTATAGCAGTATTCTCATGTCAAAGAGCTTGAAAATATACTTTGTTTGGAAGTGTTTTTAAGCGTACTTGGCAGCAGATTTTGGGGTCTAACATACCATAAAACCCTAGTAAAGAATGAATTATGAATGAATCCACCAGACGATATCTGATTTGACTAGAATCTGATATTTACTGCACTGCTTCATGTCATAGGTATGTGTGAATTGCCCTTCAACCCAGGGGAGCTAATCCCAGTGCTTCAGTGCCCTGGGGTGTGTGGTTTCCTACTAGCTGAGCTCCTCAAGAGTTTCTCTGAAGTCATCATTATCATTGTTAGTTACTTGTAGAAATCTCAAAGGCTGCAACTCATTTCTTGATTCATCTGAAGTACCTTTCATTGTATTTTGTATTCTGGCTTTTTAATGCCTCAAAAACCTTAAAATGTCTTGCAGTGCTTTCTGGAGAGGGATTCCACATGCCTTTCATTTCAGCCTGAAACCCAACCACTTATGTGGGGAAAAAGAAGCACAGAAGGAGCATGTGACCTCCTCCCCACCTCTGTGCTGTTGATTGAGTGAAAGACTACTGAGACAGCCACGTTGATCAGCCCATTCAGGCAAAAACCAACAAACTGCTTCATAGGGGAGATCTTGGAAGACCTCTGACGTGTATGTTTGACGGAGCCTGTATGTCACTCTGCTTGTCTGCTTCTCAGGAGTGGTGGATGGTGCTACCTGGGGGCCACTATCAGGTATCAGGTCTCTGCAGAAGATCCACGACAAATAGCCTCCCAATGAACCACCACCCCTGCTCTTTCTTTGCATTCTTTGAATGAGGAACACTTAGTGTCAGAATCCAGAGGCCAACATGCACCAACACTGGCCAGTCTGAACACGTATAGCATTTGAAATGCAGTTGAACTCTATAAAGTGCTAAAACATCTGAAGTTCAGATTCGGCTGAGAAACTGTAGGACTTTTGCTGGCTTACCTCCGTGTGCAAATCGAATTTATTATCCTCATTTTTGGAAGGCTAGGAAAGAGTCCTGACAAGTCCTGCCTCTAGTTCATTGCCAAATCAATGTTTTAATCTGAAATGCACCACTGTGGATAATTCATGCAGAACCTAATAACTGCCAAGCTTCATGAAATTCATTCATAAGCATTTTCCACAGTAATCCCTCTCCACTGCCACACATTAAATGCTGTTTCAAGTCAGTGATAGAAACTGAGAGGCAGATATTGTTGGAATTGTGGCAAAGTGTTGTATCTGTCCTGTCCCACATGTTCTTATTGCTGGAGCAGTTAAGTATGTTAGAGATGCTGCTCTGTCTTACTTGTTGCCAAGGGGGAATATAGCATAGAGTATCAGTTTATTTGAATGGAATGACGACTTTGTAAGATTTTTTTCACTAGTTCTCAGTTGAACAACCTGTATTTAGAGAAGAGAGTTTGTATTTACCACTGAAGATAAGATTGTTGAAATGATTGTCCCTTTGCCAAAGGATGCTTTTCTTACTGTGCTGTACCACCTTCAAATTGAACATCAGCACAAGGTCCAGAAGTGCTATAGTGCACCTGGTCCAAAGGATGGCAGTGTGTGTTGAATTGCTTGTTGGGTTTCTAGGAAAATACGTCTCTTTGTATTTGTGAGAAGCATCACAGCCGTAAAAAAGCACCCAGGCTCCAACCATGTCCTCATACAAGGAGCTCCTGAAATACTGGTTGGACATTTTGGGAAGTCTGCAATGGGCACATCGCCCCTGGTTACAGAATGGTTTCTGCATTTCAAGTAGGTTCTGCCACGTGTTTTGATGTGGCCAGATGGTCATGCCACCAGTTCTAGCTAATTGATGGAAAAATCAAGCACTCAAGGGGTCAGCTTCATCTTGGTGTCGTTTACTTCAAGAGCTAATGAGCCGACATTCTTTAAAGGCTTATTAACTTCTCGTGTCACACACTGAACTGCTCTGCATGAAAGGAGATGTCGTGTGCACTTTTATCACTGCTATCACTGCTGTTGATGTTAGTGATGTTACTGGTGATGATGGAAGGATGTCTGCTCTCATTCCCTTCTGTAGATTAGGTTTCCAAGTGGTTGCCTTGCCTGTCATGTACAGCTTACATTAAGCATTATGCACCCTGTAAAGTGCACCAACTTTCTGACATCACACACAACTTCTGACAAGGGGGGATATGAATGGGTGCCTTCTTGTTTGGGCAAGATGCCTCCCACTCAGGGCTGTGATTATTTCCTTATCTTTTTCAGCTCCTCACTCCTTAAACTCCTTTAGCAAATCGTCTCTCCTCCAGAATGTGGCTCAATTTCCGATTCCTCGCTGCACATGGTATTTGCAGCTTAATTTTAGGAGCAGTCCCAGCGCATCCTAAATAGCACTATCATTTCAGACTCGGAATGGGCTGGACTGTTGGGCGCACTCTGTCATCTTCTGCCAGGCACATGTTAGGATTCCACAGCATGCAGTGTTTGCTGCAGGTAAGCTGACTTGGTGCAGTTAGGCATGTTGCGATACTTTCCTCAAGCTCAGGTGAATGTCTAGGGTCTTTGTTTAATCCAAGGCGTTTATTCTGCACCTAAATGATACTGCTGCTCAGGCTTCTAGTATTTTTTGGCTAGCCTAGAGTTGACCCAAGCTGTGATCAGCAAGTTATGACATTTTGCTGACACTTTTGATTGACTGTGAAAATGTGCAGGTGGCATAGGGGTTACGAGCATAGTGGTTGGAGAAACCACCTTGTATTCAAAGGACCGACTTTCAAATCCCACCTAGTGTTGTTGTACCCTTACTTTAAGGTTGGTTCAGTCAACTTGATACAACTGTCAGGTGCATCATTGTAAGGAGCTTAAAGTGGTAAATTGCTTTGGAAAAGAGTATCTGCTAAATATATGCAAATAAGTTAGGATTTCCAAATCTGGCTGAGACATGAGGCAAAACATGTTTTCACTCTCTTAGGGAGCTAAGAGCTGTATGGTGTCAATGTGCCCCTTTAGCATAACAATCATCATTATCATCATCATCATCATCATCTTTAGAAAATACAATTAATAACCGATTTTCACTAACACATAGGCAATGTCTATAACATTTGGGACATGTGGGAAGACTGAGTGCTTTAAAAAATCAGTTTGAAATGAAGATGCTGAGGGATGGTGGAAGTTCTCTTTACATGGTTCATCCATAATACATGCTGTGTGAAAATACTATCTCAGGTTATCTGGATTGGGTGGGATGGACTGCTGTAGCATAGTTCTGACCACACTGCTTTCCATACACAATTCATGCAGTGAGAACCTAGAAAGCTTTTAAGACCAGGGTATGTGTGTGGGTAGCTGCCTGGCTGGTGGAGACCATCATTAACAGTACAGTGCAATGGATATGGGCAGCCAGGGAATGCAAGTCCCGCTTTGGCATCTTCACACAGCATCACAATGCAGCCACATACCAACGCATCTTCCCTCAGAGCTTATGTTCTGTCACCCTGGAGATTGGCAGTGCATGGACGTGGCAGGCAACACAGTCTGTGGGGAGCCCTTTCCTTGTGGCCATGTAACACCTTGTCCTCAGCCAGGCATACCAGAGGTGTGAGGAAAAAACAGCCCTGCTAATGTTTTCTTCCATATGATCTGGTTAAAGGTTTGAAGTATGACATGAAAACCAGCAGTCTCCTCCATCTCCAGCCCTTTCCAGTGGGTCCTCCAACCAAACAATGGCTGGGTAGCAGTACATCAGACAGACAGACACTGTGTCCTTGACTTTGCATGCTGCAAAATCTCTACTGTTCTGCTCAGGACCCACTAACCAGTTATGCTCCCAACTTTGAGTACAAAGATCTGAGGCTGTTCACGGCTTCAGTGTCATTCTCTGTAGCATATAACTGCCTAACAACTTTTTGGATGAATTATATGAGGAAAATCCTTTTTTGAAAATGATAATATTTGACAATTGTCAAAACAAATGGCATTCACTTTCATGTTGTGAAAATACTTTCTTAATAATGCATTTGGATACCTGTAGAGACCTATAGCATTTGCAGTGACCATGTGGGGACTTCAGTATTTCCCCTGTAGTAAAGGAGTAGTAGTTTGTATTTAGAAAAAGACCAAGAGGTGAACAGCCGTTCTGCAAGCAGCATATGTGTGCCTATGTCTCATTCAGCCAGCAAAGATGAAGATGGACTTCATCCAAAGTTGTATTTTTTGTGGACTGATAGCAGAGGTATTTTCATCTTGTTTTTCATTCCTGGAATCCTGAATTCATTGTTCATTTTTAACAACAATGTCTTGAGGTCAGCCGGTCTAAAACCTGTGTCATCTGCGGCCTGCCAGCAACTGCAGACCCCCCAGGAGTGTCACAGGCACTCTTTCCTGTCTCTCCACCCCACCATCTGCCCCGATGTTGACCTTGTCCAGGTTCCAGAAATGCCGTCCCTGTCGGCCAGTGTGTGACCTCGGCCACCCCCTATGGAGCACACCCACACTGGGTCTGGGCTGCTCAGCCAGATCAAGCCACATCGTCTCCATAAACTCTGTCATGCTATTATTTTTCATGACTGCACACGTTTGCCCTTCTGTTTTCCTCTGAACCAACAATTTGGCTTGACTCAGATTGTTAAACTAGGCACTCAAACCTTGACTAAATATGGCCCTTCTACTCATCTGCATACAGATTTTAAGCTTTTCCTGCCATCTGTGTTCTGCATGCCAAGATGTGGTAAGGGCTTCCCCAGTTAGTGTAGGTGTGACCTCAGAGGAACACCCTGTCAGCACTTCTCTGTGAGGGACATCTGAGTTGTCTGCCTTTCAACTGTTCTCAGGTGCGCCATTGATTTTCTAAATAACAGGCCATAGTGTCCCGAAAGATTGAATTACATGTGCCAGAGTTTAAGGAGGTTTGCCAGACCGGACACAGTGATGCTCAGCACAGGGGGTAGACGGCATGGTAGCGCTTTTGGCCACTTTTAATGTGTGGCAGCAGAAGGACTCTCAGCTGATATGTAGCATACCTGCAGGGTCTCTGATGGTGGAGCACCAAGGGGAACAGGGGTAGGTACACATTTCTCAAAAGTGAGTTTCAGTGACTTTTAACTGGTGTTTAGCTGACACCTTTATCCAAGGTGGTTTACAGTATTAACAGCATAACACTACACTCCCTACAGTTATTCTCCCATTTATTCAGCAGAGCAATATAATACACAAGCATAAACACACATGCACACATGGTGCATTCAATTTAGAGGTGCTAGCCCACTTGAAGCACATCTTTGAATGGAAGCCAATGCAAACGTGGCAAGAACATACACACTTCACACACACTGAGTGGGGATCAAGTCTATCCCACAACTCTAGTGCTGTGAAACACCACCTTGGCTTATTCAGTGATAAATTTTAGTCATTACTGTTTTATTTTGTTTTTGCATTGAGCTAATGCATAGAGTGCAATAAGTATGTATGTTTTGTTTGAGTACTAAAGTATATGTTGTGTAATATTTATAAAAGAGCTGAATGAACACATGTAGACATACAGTACTGTGCAAATATCTTAGGCACTTGTGGGGAAAAATGGTATAAAGTGAGGATGGTTCCAAAAATAATGCCATGAATACTTATTAATCAATAAACGTTCTAAAAAGTGCAGTAGACAAAAAAAACCTCAATCAAATCAATATTTGGTGTGACCACCCTTTGCCTTTAAAACAGCATCAATTCTCTTATGCAAACTTGCTTATAGTTTAAGGTAGAGGTTGGTAGGTTCTTCCAAACTTTTGAGGAACTGGCCAAAGTTCTTCTGCAGACTTTGACTGTCTCTGCATGTACTCCCAGACTGACTCGATCATGTTGAGATCAGGGCTCTGTGGGGACCATACCATCTATTGCAGAATTCCTTCTTTTTGCTGAAGATTGGGTGTCTGAGGTCATTGTCAGGCTGCAGAATGAATTTGGGACCAATCAGAAACCTCCCTGATGGTAGATAAGACTCTACCTGTACTTCTCAACAGACATTGAAGTTGCATGCCTAAGACTTTTGCACAGTACTGCACATAGTGTTATAGAGTAATTGAGAGAGAAAAAGCCTTCTTTTATGTTATGATATCTAATGTTAATTATTGAAGTATGTGTCCATTTTAAGTGGATTTGATTGATAATATGAATGTAGTTATCAGTCAGTACCAATACACGCATTTATAAAGTAGATAAAAATGAAACTAAATTTGCCTGGTTAAGAATTACAGACCTTTCACTTATGTAACAGTTCAGTTTGACTGTCAATGTAAAATGATTATGTGAATAATGAATCCCTCGTGCATCCATAGTTTTGATGTCGTTTTACCATACTTTAGTGTCATTTTTGGGGGAATACTTAAGCTTTTACCACTGAATCTAATGGTAATTACATATTTGAGTTACAAGACTTCTGGTCACGAAGGGTTTCTCAGGAAAGCATTACATTCATGAGGGAAGACTGTATGTGATTTTTTTTTTTTTTAAATCCTCCGTATCCCTGCAGATCTTCGATGTCACGCAGCATTGTTGTACATCTGTCTGTTCACATTCAGCAGTGTCTGGTGTCTGCTGGGACTGCATGAAGTCTTTTTCAACCAATGTAATTAAAGTATCGGAGTGCTGAGTCTACAGCCCTTAACTGCCACATCCTGGGATTTTGAAACCACTGCTGTAAACCTATAATTTTATCTTTAGGTACAGAAGAAACGGTGTGCAGTCATTCTCCTAAGATAACATCCAGCTGGTCTTTTATCGCTACCATAAAAACAGGAGCAGTCTGGGTTGGTGTCTTTTAAACCAACAGTGGACACAATTTTCAAAACCAACACAGGCTCATCCTCTCGGCCTTTGGGTCCCCACCGACACAGCCATCACGTTGACGCTGATCTAGGCAGACACACCTGGTCCGTGGATGTTGAATTCAGCATGTGGTAGTAACAGTGGTGTTCTAACAGGTGACCTGCCGCCTCCAGAGCCACAGGATAAAGAGCCCCTTGGTGGTCTTACGTAGACCTTTCAGCTGCTGCACGCTGTCTCCCAGTGGGCTGTTGAAAGAATCAGCAGTGCCAGTATTGGGGACACGACCCATCTGCTCCGCAGGGGTCACCTCAGCCCGTCCTACCAAGGCCTGGAGTTTCCTTGTTCCCCACCCCACAAGCCAGAATTGAGACAGGCATTCAAGGTGATGGTCAGACTTTCATTTTGTCACCAGGCACATTCTAGTTACTATGTTTGGTTGAGCGACTACCTGTTCCTCACAAGCTACCTGGGTATCACTCCAGGTCATGACTCTCTCAGTGGGCTATATGCCTGGAAGAAGACAAACCAGTTTACAAAACATCACATTTTCCTTCCATACAAGGACTGTTTAAGGACTGAACATGAGCATTGAAATCAAAAATAAATTTTGGAAAATGAAGGGAAGGCAGATATAGAGTAATACAGAAAACCTTAATGTGTTAAAAATAAACAATCTTTTATAAACAGCTTTTTTATCATAAAAACACAAACTCGTTTTATGTGTTTAAACAGATCAGCTGATCTAAAAATGCTTTGTTCAGCTGAACTGCATTGACCAGTTGAATGTACATGAAGTGTAGCTGACTGTCGTTCAGCCTGCCAGTGTTGTGAAATGCAGGACTGGATTGCAAAAATCTGATTGACAGCCTGTTGCCAATTAGCATCTGCTAATTAGCACCTGCTAATTGACAAGGTTTCCTGTGAGCTGTTCTAATTTGATTTATTTTAATCACATTTTGCATGCTGTGCTCTTGCCATGTTATCCCAATTGATGAAATCGCCACTCACACTGCAGTTACACACTTCAATGTTTCTACAGAACAGACGCTGGCTCCTCCCCCTGCTGTCTGACCCATGTTTGTTTGGCCGCTAATGGCAGTGGGTTTATTGCCTTGCATAGCGGAATCAGACACGCTGCAGCTGTCCTGCTCTCCTGTAGCTGGGAGGCAATCGTATTCCCTTCTTTGCAGCTACACTCTCACCCGTGACCACTGCCATGTAACAATCCTCTCCCACACATCTCGGTCAGCATGTTTACTTCCACAGTTTCGCCCGTTTTATTTCACAGTGAGAGCAAACTGTAAAGTTACAGTGTCAGTGTAATCCATGGCAAGCTGTGCCGTTGGCAGGCGCTCAACCTCCTCTTTACAGTCATCCACACAGCAGTTGCCCATATCAACTGTAAAAATGATGGCAGCAACCAGGGCACTGGTGTAGGGAAATGCTTCTGTGTTCTCCTTGCTGGCAGGCTCTCAGACCCCCTCAGGTGTGGGGGGGGGGGGCCCCCCCTGTAAGCCAGAAGACGCCCGGCGGGGTGGAGCCTGTTTCCGCTACCACCTTGTGCGGTTTGAAAAGTAGGTCACATCTTTGCAGCAAACCCTTTACGAAGGTGCTGGTAGTGAATCGGGACATTACTAAGTTTACACTGACCTAAAATCAGCATCTCTGAGCTGGTGGAAACAGAGGACACACTTTTATTTTAAATGTAAATGTATTCAGTGTGTTTTTTGCTGGCACATTCTCACAGCAGGTGTTTTGACTACTATGAAAGTGATTTTTTTGCAAGCAGAATACACAACATGCGTTAGAGCTGCTAACTGACAGGATTGTGTGATGATTTTATGCTGGTTCATCTAAAGCTGCCTTCCTATTTCACTCGGAACGGGTTGGAAAGCCACCTGAAGTAGGGCAGATTCATTTGTTATTTTACAACAGTACTGTAGTATAACAATGTAGTTATTTGGCCACAGAACTGGTAGTACGTAATCCTTGATAAATGATTGTCTGAGACATAGCTACTGACAGGACCTCTCAACAGGGAAACATGGCAGGCAGAGGTTCCTCAGGCTTCTTTGATTTTCTTTTGTGCTGTCCTCTTCATTACACTTTGTGGAGGATTGTTGACAGGTGTTTAGGGTCAGCAGGTGGCATAGTTAGAGCCATTTTCTGAAAATCAAAGGATCCAGGTTTGAACCCTACCTGCTGCTGTAATGCAGAATTGATACAGTAAAAATTACTCAGCTGGGTAAAACAATGTAAGCAGTTTAACAATGTAAGCCACTTTGAAGAAAAGCATCAGCTAAATGAATATATGCAAATGTAAAAAACCAGCTAGTTCTATTCCACTCCAACTGGTTTACACATTGGTACCACAAGATAAGTGGCATGGTGGCACAGCAGGTAGTGCTAATGCCCCAAGGGTTTTGGGCAGCAGTTTTTGGATCTCTGTCCAAAATCCTTTTCGATGTGTATGGAGTTCCCCCAGTGTTTGGTCTGGTGTCTTCCCACAGACCAGAGTCATGTGCAAAACAAGGTGAAGGTAAACTAGAAGTGGGCCATACCTCCTCCCAAGTGGATGCACCTCCATCAATGAATGAAATCTGTGTAGTTGATTTTAAATGAAGACACTACGGTAGTGCTTCCACCCATCAAATAGATATTAAATTACTACACCACATCTCGCCTTCTGTTTTACTTCTGTTTATAAAAAAACATTTGTTTGTTTGGTCAGCCTTGAGGTTTCAGCAAACTTTTTTAATGTCGCATCTTTCAGGCGCCAAAGGGCTCACCTGAAAAAGGGTGGTTTGCCCCCCGTGTTCTCAACTTTGTCCTCACAGCTCATTGACTATGTCTGTATGCAGCACCTCAAGCAAGAAAGAGCATTACAGATCAGGCTCACGTGTGGCCCAACAGGTGTGCCTCTGCTCCTTTTTATGGTTTGCCATTTACACTATGGTTGCGAAGTATCTCACACAGCTGCTGACTCAAATGCGTGACCCCATGACTTTTAACTTTAAAGATAAATGGAGTAACGCGGGCAAATGTGTTCTGAATAGTTTTACCGAGAAACCTCATAACTGCGGCCTCAATTATTCATCTTCTTGTCATGTTAAGGCTTTGTCAGATTTATTGCAGTATCCCCTGTATCTCAGAGGAGTTGGCTGTCTGCTAAAAACAACAGTTCATAAAACATTCAATTACATTATGTATTTGTCATTCAAGCCCACTCTAGCCTCCCTTCAATAAAATGGAGCTGGTTCTTTCTAGCACTTTCTCAAATGCACACACACACACATCTTTGTATGCATATCCTGTTGTGCACGTCATATTGTACACATATGGGTGCATCAAGTGACATAGCTATTTATAATAGTGGTTTGTTGTCAAAGCAAAGGATCCAGATTGAATCCCGCCGCACTGTAGTGCCCCTGATCAGGGTAGTTAGTCTCAGTTGATAAAGTAAAAATAACCCGGCTGCATAAATAGGTAAATAATGGTTAATAGTTTATCATTCTGAGCTGTTTTTAAAAAAAAAAAAAAAAAACACCAGCTAAATTAATAAATATAAATGTAATCCTTGCAGTTCTTCACATTTGCTCTTTATTTTTACTCTCGTTATTTTAATAATTGATTTCTAACCCAGCTTAAGTGAACTTTTCAATAATATTTCATGGTTGGTAAGATAGCCTGCAAAATTGGTTTTGACCTTTTAAAAGCCAGCATCCCCACACAAGGGTTTTTTTTGGCGGGGGGGTGTTTCTCTTTAAAGGTGAGGCTTGTTATTGTTGTTATAAGAAAAATTTCCTCAATGTTAGTGAAACGTGTTTGTACTCATAGCATGAGGCAGGAATCAGCAGAGAGGCGTCGACACGGACGGCTCTGGTTAGAGACTGAAACGGAGGTGTGCCACTCATACAGGCGGGAACCCATCTGGGATAGCAGGAACACATTCCTCAACAGTAATGTGGTCGAGGTGCCTGTCAGAGCGGGTCTCCCCAGGTTGGCATTTCCTCACACAAACCAACACCATAGGATCAGCCAAACAGAAGGCTGGTTTCTGGGGAACAATAAACAACCATGTTATTGAGATCCACTTATACAAAAAGAAACTACAGCTAATTTTGTTACAAATATGAAATGAAAATGTGTTTTCTGAAGTGAGCCGTGTGAATCGCGTTCTCGATTTCCCACAGCTATTTGAACCGATAACATTTGTCTCACTGACAGAGGAAGCCCAAATTTAAATTTGACTAAACCATTAGTAATACAATCTAATGCAGCACCAGTTTCAATGGTGCTCTTCTGCATCTGTTCAAAGGGTCTCCTTTGAAAGTGTCCTCTTGCTGAGGGAAATGGGCCTGGGGACATTTTATCAGACAGGGGTCATTGGAAACACCTGTCCAGGTGTAAGGTCTTGGAAATATGGTGGTTGTACCTTCGTCTCTGAATTGCTTCCTTGAGATAGTCCTGCTCTGAGTTGGCAGCTAGTCAGAGCAACGGTCGTGCAGGGTCACACCCATCATAGTCGCACAACATTCCTGTCAAGCACAACCATAAAGCTGTGAACCATAGGAGCTGGTAATATGAGGTTACTGAATGTTTGTGCTACAAACATGTTGTCCAAAATTATGCCCTGCCTTACATGTGGCTGCATGACATGTAATTCTCTTATTACTATTGTATTGGGCCACTTTGGCTTGGATCATGTAAGTGTGTGGAAATAGTATTTTCGACAGCAGCCTGAAGGAGGTTTAGTCTCCAGTTCAAAATTGCTTCTAATTACTCCCAAAAGTGAACATTTTTAAGGCTTATTCAAATGAGCTGCCATAGTCTTATGTTTGTAATTATAACAAATACTGTCAATTTCATTCTTGAAAACTGTATTGTTGTTTTGTTACCCCATTCCATGTCACTGGTGTACTGTTTTTAACGTTAACAAGCTTGAATTGGTCTAGAACTCGGTTGGTTTTAACTCATGTATAATTCATATTGTCCATTAGAAATTAGATCTGATATTTGATATGGTACCTTGCAAAAGTACTCTTTAAACATACATTTTAGCCTAAAAACTTTACCTTAAAATAAGTTCAAGTTTAAAATAAAATATTGCAGAAAGCAAACTTTCATTGTGCTAGTTGATTCAGTAAAACGAGGGAATCGGTAAAGGGTCTGAAACCTTCTGCATCTTCTTTAAAGAACAAGGCTACAGTATTATGGGAGTTCTCTTTTTGACAGTCCAAATAGACTCCTCTGTCTGCAATTCATAAATATGTTATTAATCAAAGAGATGCTGGCAAAAACAGTGCAGGATTAGAGTCTCCAACTAGATAACTGGTCAGTCAGAAGTCCACCTCCACAGGGGTCATTAAGATCAGACATGTGCTGAAAAAGAAAGAACTTGAGGGAGAAGAAGCTCATGTTCCTGCAGAAGTGAAATTAGTAATAGGGAGCATGAAGGCCAGGATGCAGAAGTAACAGCATCACTTATAACAACTGGTGATGAGCTTTCACTGGCTTGTTGCTCTGCCTACATCCCAAGCACAAGAAATCTTCTCTAATAATCATAATATGCATATCATAAAAGGTTCAAGAGGGTAGATGAACTAGAGGAGCTCCAGAGTGCTGAGCAAGCTTTGATCTTGTCACCAAATTTGCAGCGTTCTTCTTCGGGGCATCCTCTGAGACTATAATTAAAAATACCTGATTCTCCCCCCCTTTGCTCAGCTGTTTTGCATGAGAGACAAATTGCTACCCAAAGGGATGAAAATGCTGATTTCTCCAGAGAGTTACTGAAGCTGTGGACTTGTGTCCTTTTACCCTTCATGCTGCTCTCTTCTGCTCCCGGTTACAAACACCACAGTTGTCTGCGGCGTGTGTTTTGGAGTATGGGCCCACTCTACTTTGCCACCATCAGGGCTCTTCAAGGTAACGTCCGATGTAATGGCTTCACTTTCACACGTGGTTATTTCTGCGAGGACTTTAGAGGTGACAGTCAGCTGTGATTTCATGTGAAAGAGACCAGAATGGGCTGCCGAACCCTTGTTGTGATCAAAGACATGGTGTGTTGCTGATGTCATTGCTGTAGCCATCCTGTTAGAGGTGACCTTCTCCTTCATGAATTGTCTTCTGCTTTCTTATACCATAGTACATGTTCCACTGCACCCCCTTGGTGTGCATAGTGCTGTTTCATGGATGCTTCACCCTCCCCACTGGAGATGAAACCGTTGTCACCTCATTTCTTACACAAAATGCTTTCCACCAGCCTTCCACACTCTCAGCATCTTTACCGCATCTTGATTGTCCTCGAAGTAAAGTGCTTGAATAAGATGTGCTTCTTAGAAAATGCAGCTACCTCTCTCTAGCATGAAGGGCAGGCAAGGTGAGCTAGGAATGCCATCGCCCACTGAAGTCTGCGACTTCTAAAGCACGGTCAGCTAGCTTCACCACATTGATAGTGCAGTGCATTATGGTCAGTGAACGAACCCTCCCAGCAGGGACTGCTTGCACAAAATGGCACTGTGCAGAAAGCCATGATGTTAACAACCCACTGGAGCTGAAAGACTTTATTGAAGCTGCAAAAAAAATTCCAAAATAATTAAGGCGATGACTTTGAAGTTGAATTTCCAGCCTTAGGAGTTGAATATTTTAATATTTATTTAAGGAATTGTAACTAAGAAAGTGCTCTGAAAGATGAAGGGTAGTTTGTGCAGATCAGCAACAGTATAGTTCTAGACTAAACGCAAGTTCATAGGTAGATTTGCTGAAATTGACTGAAATTATTTTTCTCAGGAAGAGCAGGTTTTTGCTTGATTTTTCGCTTCAGATGGTGGATTTTCAGTCAAGAGTTGAAACACAGTGTCTACTGGTGCCTGACTGCACAGTGTGAGGTGTTTCTGTTTGGGTCACTTGTCTGCTTTCTGTTTAATTGTGGCAGAAAAGGCTGGCAAAACATCCACAAGTGTACAACGTGATGCCCTGAGCACATGAAACACTGCTCAGACATGGACTGTGTGCAAAGGTGTGTACAGCAGGTACAGGCAGTAGATTGTGTAGCAGTTAGAGCTGCTGCCTTTGAACTTGAAGGACTCGGGTTTGAATCCCACCTCTTGTCATACCCTTGAGAAAGGTACTTACCCTTAATATGCAATTACCTATTTACTTAAAATTGATTAATAATGTAAATGAATGCAAGGAAACTACTGTCGTCCCTTGATATTTGTGGATTCCACATTCGCGAATTTGGTTATTTGGGGGTTTGCCATCGATAATTAAATGGGAATTTTTTGGAGTTTTACGGCGTACTGTGGAAAATTGCAAACGATGCTTATATGTAAAGAAAACTTTTTTAAAAAATTAGTAATTTATAAATTCATAAAATATATGTATTATTAATCTATTTTATCATTTACTACCATACATACATTCATACAGAAATTTATTATAAATACAGTAGAGGGTTAGGGGAGTGTAGAGTTATTCATGGTTTTCCGCATTCGCGGGGGTCTTGCTTGCATCCCTAACCCTAAATTACCAAGGGAAGACTGCAATTATATCTATTAATTAATAATTGTAAGTCACTTTGGACAAAAGCATCAGCTAAATGTATATATGTAAATGTGCAGTGAATGTGCAATGTGTGTGAGCCTGCATCCCTGGATCACTACCACATGCTGCTGGTACCTGCCAGACGTCTCACTTTCTCTCCCTTCCTCTCTCCCACCCGCTCACTTGCCAACCCACCCGCCTGCTCTCCCTCGCTCCCCACGCAACCCCCTTCTCGTGCCTTTGAAGTCTGGGTGCCTGGCTTAACAAGCATGTTTTTAGGGCTGCTTTCGTTCTGCTGTGAGCTTGTTTGTCTGTGTGCCCGCTGCTGCTGATCTTCACCAACATGCCCCGTTGCACCAAGAAAAACAGAGACCCCCCCCCCCCCCCCCCCCCCTCCCCCCCACCACCTCGGCAGCTGCAGAGCACCGGCCGCCTCCTGGAGGAGCAGNCCCCCCCCCCCCCCCCCAAGCAGCTCCTTATCCACAGTCAGCAAGGGTGAGGTGACATCCAATGTGAGTGTGATCCTGGCCCTTACACTTACCCCACCTCACCTTTGTCGGCCCCAGCTGGCCACACCACAGTTCTCCAGGGTCTGGCATTTCCTCTCCCCCTACATCGAGGTCACGGGTGCCAACCGGGTAGCACAAGCCGAGGCTGGGAGGAAAGGAGGGGTCGTGAGCACCAGTTCCATTTGAGAGATAAACAGTTTAAACGGGTTTTGCAGGAAAGTAAGGCTGTGTGTGTGTGTGTGTGTGTGTGTGTGTGTGTGTGTGTGTGTGTGTGTTCGTCCATAGGCTTCTCAAGCGAGCCCCAGCAGACTATCTGAAGCTGTTATCATGGAGGCGTCAAAGAGGAGCGCAGCGGTGAGTTCCTGGTTGCCTGTTCAGTAATAGTGTGGCGTGTGTTTGGGGCTAACACTGAGGGCCAGCTAGAGCGCCCCTGCTCCATCCGCCATGCATGAAGGGCCAGCTTCAGACGGCACTCTGCACTCTGCCACAACTCACAAGCTGCATCCCCACCATGCCATCTAACCCACGCCCTGCACACGTCCACACTGCGTGCGTGCGTGCGTCTTTGTATGCGCTTGTCTCATGCAATTTCAAATCTAGGATTCCTTAAGAAAAGCGATATGTTTTAATGACCACTAGTTAGATTGCAGTTTTTTATTATCATCTTTCCCCCACAGTCTTTCGAGGATACTGCAATGACACATGGGAAATAACAGTATAACTGCGTAATGAGTTTTGTGTGAAAATGCTGCGTTTCCTCTGGACAGTAGTTCTGGTGCAGACGTATTAGAATGTGGTTTAGGTCCTCTGGTCTGGTTAGCAGTTCTGAGCTGCGGCTGGCAGCATGTGCAGTGTTTCTCCTACAGCCAGCAGTGGTTCTCATGGAGAACCCTCTTATCTCTGTGGCCCTGTCATCCAGATGGTGACATGTGTCTTGGCAGACATAGTTTGCATGTCAAATCGGTGTTTTCAGGAAGCATGTGCCAGCACTTGCCAGGTGTTGGTCAGCATTACAGCACCACACAATCACTTTGCCCGACCCCCACATGTGGACAGCTAAACAGTAGCAGAGTTTCCAGTCTCCATCAACGATGTTCCTGGTTTCCTCCATCCCTCTTGACACGCCAGTCATACATTTATTGGATAATCAGTTTTTTCAGATGACTTGCTTACTGTAGAACCCCTTTACCTTTCAGTAGCACTTTATGACTGCAGGGGGGTGGGTATGGCAGTGGCAGCGGATGAAAATCTGTGTCCAAACAACCAGTCCACCATCGCTGCCATGAACATCACCCATTCACTGTTTCCATTGGCACAATCCCATTGCCAGGCTGTAGATTCAACAGGGGTTTAGCGTGTGTGTGTGTGTGTGTGTGTGTGTGTGTGTCAAGGTGGGCAGACTTCATCCCAAGCCCTGGGCTCATGCCATGTTCCTTCTCCCTCTGGCAGCAAACCCTAGAGAACAACCTGACGAACTTGGTGAAGAGGAATAGCGAGCTGGAGAACCAGATGGCCAAGCTCATTCAGATCTGCCAACAGGTGGAGGTGAGTTTGCTCCAGATGCCACCTACCATCCTTCCACCTCTCACACCACAGCCAGAAGAGTGAGGCCCCTCATCCTTAATCTTGTCTAAAAATCTCTCTTTTTGCTTCATTATCTCAGGTCTTTATTCATGTCTCAATGTGCCCTGTAGGAGTGTAGACTTTAAAAATGCTTTTTAAAAATGTAACTTCCACCCCAGAACTGACTTTCAGAAACAGGGTTAATAAGGAACATATTCTGTTACCATGACAAAGTTCTTATTCTGTCTGCGTTTGCCAAGATGGCCACATTTCTCCTGACAGCATCTGTATTCAGGAAGCGATAATTGTTGTCCTTGGCTGTCGCTGTGATGTAATTTTAATTATGTGACAAACAGAATACAGGGGGAGTGTGTAACACACCAATCATCCCCATTTAAACCTAGCAGGAAACTCCACCACTTACAAAAGTGTGTGTGTGTGTGTGTGCGCGCGTGCGACTGTGTATGCATGAACAGTTCATTTTTGTATTACCAGAGTAATGGAGAGGGGGGGTCACACTGGTACTTCTCACCCCAAGTGAGGTTTTTGCACAGTCAAACACATACCCCTAAGGTGCTACACAGATTAGTGACTTGTGCCTCCAGGTAGTTGCTAATTTGTCTGGATGAGCCCCACTGTATACACACATACAGGAGGAACAACCCAAACTGGTGACAGGGAATTATGCGCACACACATACACACTCACAGGAATGGATACTTTACTAAAATAAGTATAAGAAAGTTTGGAGAGACATTTTGTTATTACTTTTCTCCTTTAATGTGTACTTTATAATGTGTGTGCATGTGTGTTTGTGCTGTTGTGCACATATATGTTTGGGATCTCACCATTGAGCAGCCCTTTGGATGGCACTGTAACACACACCATTCTGCTCCTAGTGCTCTGGCCTCCACTGTCTGGACCCCCAGCAGCAAGCAACACTGGCGCCAGACATGACATACACACACACGCTTGCCTTTTGTTCAGAATGCAAATGGTGTTTGTTCCTCTTACAGGGCTAATGAGAGATTCAGCAGAGTTTCCACAGCCACCCTTATCTGTGTGCCTTTGTTCCGTGCTCATAAACACTCTACACAGAGCACTCTCCCTCAGTGTTCACAACACTTTCACAGGACTCAGTTAAGGAAGGCAAAAGGTGGCACTAACACAGTTCCCATGAGCCCATTCGTACGTAACACTGACCAACAAATGTGAACTTCTTAAAGAAAAGAGAAAGAAAAGAGGTCATTTTTCAGCAAATTACATGTCTAGAACTGAAAAATAAATCCAAAGTGTCTCCTACCTTTTTTCTTGAATTAAAATGTTTTTCAACATATTACTATTAATAAACAGATAAATATGATGTTTAAAATTTCCTGTCATGTAAAACATATTTTAAACATTCAGTTACAGGTGAGAAAATGCTTATTACTCACATTTAAAAAAAATTTTTTTCTAGAAACCTTTTGTTTGCACTGGGATTTGGGACCTCCTTCCCTGAGACTCCAGCAATAGTTTGCCTGCATGTTTGGTGGCCATCTTCCAGTATCTGTCTTCTCTATGACAGAAAGACCTTGATGGTCTTTCTCCATCTTTATTACTCACAACACCCAAGTTAGGCAGAAAGAAATCCAAATGGGAATGTTAACATGTTGTAACTGGCATATTGTCTCATCAGGGCTTTATATAGCATGTTTGAAGTACTTTCAGAAGGACACATAGTGGCACTGCTCAAACTTCACCAAATTTGTGTAGAAGACAAAAAATCTGGATGAAAACCAAACAATGACAATCATTTTCACAATAATTGTATCCAAGTGATTAATAGTACATTGATTCCCAGTCTTGGAGAATTGCTGCTGTTGCCATCAGAATCAGGGATGGACTAATGTTGATCTGTAAGCAGGCCTGTAGTTAGTGCTCTGATCTGCCTACACGTAGACACGAGAGCAAGGAAACGATGACCCATACCCCAAACAGTTTCCTATGCTGGGCGAACAGTCACGATCACGTGGGCCTGCTAACAGATGGAGTGCAGCTGCCGTTTGCCTGGCCAGCGGATGAGGGTTTCAGTCGAAGTTCTCATGGTGATTCATCAGCTGGCTGAATGCTTGTGCCTGGCGAAGGGTGAGGCTTCTGCTTCCGTGTGGGGAGTCAGCAGCCCGCTGGGGCTCGGCCAGTCCAAACAGCCAGTAAAAGGAGCCCTTCCCATCAGTCTCTTGGACTTGGCTCCTCTGGCACCGCAATTTCCGCTTGTTTGGGTTCTTCCACTAGACCAACAGCACGCCTTTCCACTGATGCTTGGTCACCGTCGCTATCCAGAATACTCCACTTTTAAGCAGTTAATTAATGGAATGGAATGAATTGCATTTTATTTTTTCCCCAACTTTCTTGAAGTTGGATTAGTCACTATGCAGGAAACAGGGATGTGTCTTTCTTACAAACATAATTAAAAAAAGTTTTAAACTGAAAATCTGAAACCTCCTATCAGTATGTCTTATCAAGAATGTTTATTTAAAAAAATGCGATAATTTTGCAGAAATAACTACAGATGGAAGAGACTAATCAAAATCTCTTTTACTGTCTGGCGTACTAGCTGCTAATATTTTATTCATCGTATGAATTATGCAGCCTGGGGTGTAGAGAGAACCTGGTTGGGCAAATTAACAAAAGAAACATTTTTCTATACACACAGCTGTTCCTGGCAGCCATGTTTATTTCATATACACACCTACATACACAAGTATATGTGAATGTTGAAAGTTACTGTAATTTAGTCCACACATGACTTCACCAAAAAAATACTTGCTTCTCTCATCAGAGTTTTGAATATTAGTGATACATGTGAATTCCCAGGAAGCCTGCTTTTATGGTTATGTTATTGGCATCGCACAGTGATGCTTATAAAGACATTTATATTTAATACATCCTTCGCAACAAACGCAACATAAACTGTTTACTTAATGTTTTTTTTAATGGATGTCAACTGTGGCAGTGTTTTATAAAAGCCATTTTGTGTTTGCCAGTTTAACTTTATGTACAGTGCACTGCATCTGAAGCTGCTGATCGTGCTTGGAGTTTTGCATTGGACCCAAAGATTACTTCTGATTTGAATGTACATGACAACAGCGTTCCTCAGCATGCTTCGTGTGGTGTTTTGTACATTTTCTTTTCCAACAATTACTCTCTGCTCCGTGCATCTGTTTGAGAACAAAGGGCTCTCCAGAGCAGTGCTCTTGGACCCATGTGTTTTCACAGGGCACCGCAGGGGGCTGTCTCAGTCTGTATCTTGGCGCTGGTGACTTTGTTCATTTTTAACAGGCACAGTAGCCTTTAGTGTCGCCCTCAGTCCTGTCATGGCAGATCACATCACCACTGTCTCTTTCACTGTTCCTGTGTGTGGATAGTCTTAGCAGTTCTTAGCAGAACAGTGAACTTATTCTGTACATTCACTGCTCTCTTTCATTTATTTTCGCACATTTAGCTGAAATTTTTGCCAAAGCAACTGGGTGTTATGCTACTTGCACTGATTTAGCCGTTTATGCAACTGGGTAAATTTTATTCAGCCAGTTTAGGTTAAGTGCCTTGATCAAGGATCCTTCAGAAGGAGATGAGATTCAAACCGGCAGCCTTCAGGTGGAAGCCAGCAGTCCTAACCGTAACAGCACCTTCTATACTATTTGAGGTTTCTTGCATTGCTAACCGTACAGGAAATGATGGTTCAGTTTACATCCTTTTTTCCCCCCAAAACTCAACTTTCATTTATATGGTGAACTGACAAATTTGTCACACAAGACATAGAAAATGACCTCTCAGCAGATTTTGGTGAAAAGTGGGGATTTTTTAAAAAGTTTAATTTCCAAAGCTCATTAATAAAACATGTGGTCCTCAAACACTCTCAGGCCGCTGGTAATATGGAGAGATTAGTGTTGAAGGAAGCAGTCAGGAGTAAAGGCAGTATTGTCCACCTCAAAGTCCAGGAGGTAAACCGTTCGGTGGTGTCATGGAGCGCCAGTTAAGCATTTCTGATTAACTTGTTGGTCTGGTGTAGCACATCACCAGTGCATACTGGGAAAGTGCATCTCATGTTCCTACATGCAGTCAGTGAGCCTGGAGGTGTTAAATTTTTTTAATTACTTTTATATATTTGTATTCATAGTACAGGTACCCGTGGAGACACAAGTCTTTGATTTACAGGTTTTCACGTATACAGGTAAAATTATTTAACACTCTTTACCAAGTTACAACCAAATATGAGAGAGATTTTTCATGAGTGATAAGGCCCAAGTACAGGGAGGATTTTTGCACTGTAATTGTAATTATGTTTCCAACTTACGAGATTTCAAATTACAAGCCAATTTCTAGGATGCTTGTACTGTTATAGTATTTATAGTAACAGTTTAGTCAAACAATATTATATTGCATTTGTTAATAATCTATCACTGTAATTAAACCAGTATTTGAACTTATGGTATTTTGTTAATTTTACATACTTTCATCCTTCAGTATACTGTCTCCTGACATCTGGCTGTTTATTATTAATACCAACAACTGCAGCATCCAATCTGAGCTGTGACATTTGGTCCAGTGCGATAAACCGAGACCGCATTTGAGCTGTGTGAGACTGAGGCACAGTGCATTGTGAGAAAGGGGCAGCCACACTGTCAGCTTAGGTCTTGCATGTGCACTGTATAGTCATTTTTGCAGCCTGTTTTGCACCACTGTGTTTTAATTGTTCAGTTTTTATTATGTATTAATATTTATTCATTCATTTATTTATTTATTGTGCTGTAAGTGCTGTATTTCAAAAAATAAAAGGCTCTCTAAGAAAAAAGCGTTGGTGAAGATGGAAAAGTATGCAGATGTGGTTCATAGTAATGAAAAAAGTTGTTAGTTAAAAGTTGAAACATATAGTGTGGAGAAAGAATGATATTTCGCTTGCGTTATGAATGAATAAAACCACGATGCACACTATTTATTCTGTTACATGAAATAAAAGAAAGAGCTGAAAGTGTCAGCCACTCTGTCACAGTTTCCCCCAGCAGTTGCTTCCATCTCCTCCACTTTCCTCAAGCCATTGCACATGCATGTTCATGACAATGTTTTAGTTGTTTTAGTTTATTATAAATATATTGTTAATTTTCCTTGCTATTTAAAGTATTACACAACATTTTTATTTTATTAGGAACCATTTGTGGTTTTTTTATTGATCTTGGTATGGAATTGGAACAAACTGTAATGCATAACACAAAAAGTAACTTCATTATCCGGTTTTCATTGTATGGTCAGTTTTCACGGATGAATTATAACCATTTAACTGGGTAAGTTTATGTCCAAGTCAGTGAAATTTGTAAAGTGCTACAGGCAACAGCGTTTTGAGGCATTCAGTCACGCTCTCCTTCCAGGGCAGTTTATCGTCTGTGTTTTCCTGCAGTGCTCCATATGCATACCTGTTCTGATTTTTAGCCAATGCGTAATAAGCCAACAGCGCAGCTTCCGGAACAAACCGGCACCCTAGAACAACAAGTCATGGAGTGTAGGGGGCGATCCACCACATTGCACAATAAAGCATTAACGCCATTGGTGACCAGCCTGCTCCAGCACATGCAGGCGGCTGAGACACCATATGTTTCAGATGTCAGCATGAACCATATCTGTGGGAACAGGAGTCACTGCAGAGGGGAGGACCCTAGAGGGGACCAAATGAGGACCGTCTGGCCTACACTTGCTGAGCTGGCTGGCCAGCATTTGGCCTCCATTGGTAGGGGCTTCTTCTGGAGAAATGAAGTGGCACTGGGCCAGTAAAGGAAAGAGGCAGCCAGTCCCCATCATGACACTAGGACAAAGTCAGTACAACAGAAGGGCCAATTTGCTATCAGTTTTTTCACAGGTTCTGCACAACAGAACATGCATACATGTTCTTTATTACTGAACAAAATGAAATGTCTGAAAATGACATCTTCGAGGCTTTTTGCATTTCCTTAAGTGTGTGTGTGTGTGTGTGTGTGTGTGTGTGTGTGTGTGTGTCAGTAAGTGTAACTACCCTGAGGTCCTTTATGAAACCATCCATCTTCCATGTTTTCAGTTAATAAGAAACTGCAACACACTGTAAACAAAGGGAATACTGTATGGGAATAAAGTCCCACAATGCTGTTTTTTTTTTCTGATGTAACTGTCCAGTCCCCATCTATCACCATAGTTACAACAGCAGCAACTACAGCATTAAATCAAGTCCCCAAAAGTGTGTAATTATGTTGCTGGGAGCTTCTATAAGACAAGAATGGAACACAGGTCAAGCACACTCCTGCTCCCAAGGTCCCTGTTTAACTTGCAGCACTTTAGCACTGCCATGCAGTGAGTGATCGTGGGTGTATGTGGGGGGGGGGGGGGGGGNGGGGGGGGGGGGGGGGGGGGGGGGGGGGGGGGGGGGGGAGGGGGGGGGGGGGGGGGGGGGGGGGGGGGGGGGGGGGGGGGGGGGGGGGGTGCTGAGTCTTGTATGCACTGAATATGAATGGTTCCATTGTCCACAGGTGAACACAGCCATGCACGAAGCCAAGTTGGTGGAGGAGTGTGACGAGTTGGTGGAGATCATCCGCCAGAGGAAGCAGGTCATCGCCGTCAAGATCAAGGAGTCGAAAGTAAGTGCCAACAAGTGGTTGTGGACAGTAAGCAACAGACCAGAGGTTGGAACAAAGCTTATGTAGCAAGCTGACGGCCATCACCGCTGAGTGAGTCCACTGGTGGTCTCTGCAGCATAGTCTGGTTCAGGCTGGTCCATTTAAGGACAAACAGTGGTGTCTCTGCAGCAGAACCAACACGATTATGGCGCCCAGGGCTGCGCTGAGCCCCGGCTCAGACAGGCTGTGAAATTGGTGCAGTCCATAAGGTTGAGCTGTGCAAGCTGCTGTCCACAGGGACCCAGGCATTCCTGTCTCACCGTCTGATTTCCTTCAGCGCCAACACAGGGACTTCTGGGCAAAAGGATCCGGTAGATGTGGCACTGTCGTCCCCATGAGAACGCCCCTTGGAGGCAGCCCTGAGACTAGGTGCAGGCGTCTTAACTTCAACAGCCACTCGCTTATGCAGGGAGAGCCAGCCAGAGTGGCTATCTGACAGGCCGCCGTTCTGGCTCCCCTGCGCTTGGCTTTACGGGGACAGCGGCTTTTGCATCAGCTCACATTGCGGCAGATGATGCATGCGGCTGCAGCTCCCAAACGTCTAGAGTGGCAAAACAACCCCATTAGAAAGTCTCTAATCCATCAGCATTAATGCGGCTTATGTCATATGAGCTCACAGAGACGGGCAGAGAAAGGTCTGCAGGATTTCTCCTACCAAATCGAGTATTTTTAGACTTTTTCACTGCACACTACTTAAAAACATCGAAAAGTTTTTAATAATTGCAGCCCTTTTTTTCCCAAAGTTCCTCTCATGGTAGCTAAAGAACTTCAGGCGCAGCAGGTCTTACGGGATTAAAATAACACACGACGGTCCCTTGTGTTCCTGCATCTGCCGTGTGTCCCGTATCAGCCTGGGGTGAGTCATCCTGATCTTTACTGAGCTCAAATACGTCAAGTCAACCAGCACCAGCTGCTGATCCGAGATGCCCTTTTCGGATTATGTCTGCCATGTTTGGTACCTGAAGGCTCTTTTGGATAGACACAATATCAGATTCTCCTTCATACCTACTGCCAGACAAGACTAGTTTATCTGTAGCTTTGATGCATGTGTGTTCTCAGAGTGGCTCCACAGCTTTCAAACACAGTCGACTACTCGGTTTGTTCATAACCCCACCATCACTTTTACCTCTGAATCGCAGTCAATAAAAAGCATGATAATAGAGATATGTTTCTATTGTGTAAAAATCTTTGATGCAGGCTTTCATAAGTTAAACGTCTAACCCTAAGACTTTTTACCTTGAATAAAAATGCATGATCTTTGTACACTCCTATTCACTTTCAGTTGTTGACTAATTCATTCTATAGACATATTCAATATTTGTCATTTTGGTGGTGGTGACCTGCTGTGGCAGTCAATAGACTTAAGCTGGACCTCTGCTATTGTTTGTGGGCATATAAAACCAAGTTAAGAAAATATGGACGCGAAGACAGCGCAGTTAACATACATCTTCCATTTTTCCACAAATGTATCTTCAACTGTTGATAAAAGGAAGACCCAGAGTATGTCAACATTATCTGCCCTGGCATTACGTCTGATGGTGTGTAATAACATAGAAAACATGTGAACGAAGGCAGGGTGTTCCTGCAACTAAAACTAGCAGAAGTTGCTGTATGAATAATGCTTTTCCACGTGGCTGGCTGCTTCATCAGATGTCCCATCCTTGTGCGATTGGACATGAGAAATCTCAGCTGTCAACAAAAACGTATTGTTTTGCATTAAACTGAATATTTCTGCCTTTCCACCGTTAATCCTGGACACACAGTGATATGAATCACTTTGCTGACACATATGTTTCCTCTGTGCTTCTATGCAGTGGCTGTAATGCAAGTCGACCATCAACCTGTCAGTTCTCTTTATAACCGGAAAAGAAAAATTGTGGGAGGTATCAGCCATGTTTGCCCAACAATTTGATCAGGAAATGTGCATCAATCAACAAAATTGCTGATACTTAAAATAAGTCTGTGAAATTGTTCTGTAACATGTAAAATTATCTCAAATTACTTGTGCTCCAGTGATGTGAAGTGCTGCTCCTCATTTGCTCTTACGTTGGCGACAGACACGGTCAGCCTGCTTACTGCTCTTGGGGGTTCAGAATACATTAACACACTGCAGTCCCTCATCACAACAGTCTGGATGTTGAAGGGCTACTTTCAGGATGAGCACAGGCTACACTCTCTGCGTGGGTCATCACATCACCCTATAGGCAAATCCAATGTGCCTGGCCAGTGCAAGGGTGGGTGCCACCCCTTCCCAACCATCCATCCAGTACACATTAGGTTCTAAACCCCTTCCATCAATCCAGCACCCCTTAGACTTCTAGCTCTAATTTAATAGAGGCATACATATATGTGGCAGAAATGTTTATTCTGATAAATGCACACAAATGAAAAAGGGCTAATAAAATTTTAATGTATAAATAACTTTATGTAATTTATCATAACACACGTGACCATTACATGCGTTCATATTACTTTCAAGACTGAAGTTTGTTAAAGGAACAAATGAACATGTACTTTTTGCTGCATAAGCCAACATTTCCTTTCGTAGAACAAGTTACCTACAAAGACGTAGTATTTCAAGGCACAGTGATGTGTACTGTCATATTTACATAATATAAAAGGAAGCAGATCTTTCTATTTTTTTGATGAAATGGTCCTTTATTGTTAAGCAAACTTGTTTCCTTCAAGATTTTTTCATTTTAGTAATGATATTTGGCACCTCCAAATTTCGGTATCCCGAGGTGACTGGCCAGCTCCGGCTCACTATAAACCCAGGTCTGTTCTTGTGTGCATATCTGAAGGTCAGTGAGAGTTAATAAAATGGCAAAAAAAAGGTATTTTATTGAGCATCACAGTTCTGAATGATACAGGAAATTGAGATTTGAAATATTGACTGTTTCTGCATCGTCAAAGAAGCATGGCTCGCCTAGCGTCAATGATAGATGTGGAGTGATGTGAAGATGTCCAAGACAGTTCTGTTGCCTCCCAATGTTGGTCATGACCTTTCACTGACCGGAGCTGTGTTCTCCACCTCTGCCCCCAGGTGATGAAACTGCGCAAGCTGGCACAGCAGATTGCCAACTGCCGTCAGTGCCTGGAACGCTCGAGCGCCCTCATCACACAGGCCGAGCACAGCCTGAAGGAGAATGACCACGCCCGCTTCCTGCAGACCGCTCGCAATGTTGCCGAGAGGTGAGGCTGAACGTGTGACCCAGGGTGTTCTACAGCACACAATTGGAACTGCAGTACTTTACACCCCGGGTCATGTGGATCCATGACATTTCCACACCCATCCCTATCCCCGCAGGGTTGCCATGGCCACAGCATCATCCCAGGTGTTAATTCCCGATGTCAATCTTAATGACGCCTTTGATACATTCGCCCTGGATTTCTCAAGGGAGAAGAAGATCCTGGAGGGTCTGGATTACCTGACTGGTGAGAGAAACTTCATTGCTCTTGTAGCTCTAACTATCGTGCAAATTATTGAATAGTGGTATTGATTAGGCAGGGAGTGTTTTTTTGTAAAGTAATTTATACCAAAGTGTGTGCAGATTAACTCAAGGAATTTGTGTAGGTGCTGACAGTGGTGTTAATAATTTCACAAAGATGCTGATTTATTCACAAGTCGTCAAACGGTAGTGCGTATTGTGAATGGATCCCACTGGGGTGGAATTTAACCTAAATCTTTACCTCATTGCCTTGCAGCTCCAAACCCACCAAGCATACGGGAGGAGCTCTGTACAGCATCCCATGACACCATCACAGTCCACTGGAGCTCAGAGGACGAGTTCAGCGTCATCTCTTACGAGCTGCAGTACACCATCTACACAGGCCAGGCCAGCTTCCTCAGTGAGTGGCTTGGCAGCAAGCACCTGCACCTCAGCTTCCCCACTTTCCAACTTTGCCTGTTGCGCTAATTTTTACTACTAATATGTTAAGAAAATGGTTGTCGTGAAACTGATGTTGCCCACTGCCAAGCAACAGGTGGTGTAGTGGTGTGAACTGCTGCTTTCAACTCAAAGGACCTAGGTTTGAATCCCAGCTCCTGTTCAAGTACACTTTACCCAGGGTGCCTAACTGATACAGTAAAAATTCCCCTTCTGCGCTCTGAAGAAAAGCATCAGGTAAATGAATGAAAAAAAATATATAATTTTGCTTCCACACTGTCAGTAATATTACAGAAATAAACAGGTGGGAAGAGCTCAGTGAGAATAAGTCACACTGCGATTACCTTCCTTTTTATATTTTTTTGAGATGAGGGAAGCGCTGAAGGAGATCTGCTACATCAGTGGTAGACATTATAGGTAAAGTTTATTTTAAGGAGTATATCTTCAGTATTTTTGAGTGTAACTGCTGCTAGATGCTGGAGCATCAGCCTCATGTGGCTCTCATCTAAGGCAGACCCACCTGAGCATTACGATGGAGTATTCACGGCTCCCATAGCCAACAGCAAGGCTCACTGTGGTGGAATTTATGGCTGTTGTAGGTCCTCATGGGATCAGAGGCAGAATGAGAATGTGAGACACATTTATTCCGACTGCTGCTTTTTACTATTGCTCTCTGGACGGGTACCTTTAAGCGGTTTCGGCTAGCAACTTACCAGATGCACTTGGCACACCCCCATCCCGGGGGAGGACACATGAGCCCTTTTCCCAGCTTTTGACAGAGCTGCAGAGCCGAGTCTCCCTGTCAGGAGCCTAGGCACAAATGGGTTAAGCAGAGTAGCTGCAAAAATATCTGTGTGGAAGCAATGTAGCATATTATGAGACCAAATATAGCTCGAAGAGGGTATTAACTGCAGCTTCCAAGCAAAGGCTTTTGAGTGCGTTCTCCAATTTCTAGACATCTAGAAATTCTTGTGGTGTTTCAAAATGTTTTGCCTGATTTTCATGCTGCTATTAAATGTTTCCGTTGTAAGGAAACGTGTGGCAAAAGAAAAAGTCATTAAGTCATTCAAGTGTATTAAGGGTCGGGGTGGTTCTTTCCTGTATGTTTTTGGTTTGCATCCTGGATGTGCTTGTGTGTGCGTGTATATATTGCCCACCAGCCCACCCCCCCATGATGAGTTGCCAGGATGCTTCTAAGTCAACTGTCAGCTCTCGAACCTAGTTGCCTGACATGCTTTGTTGTATCTGCATGTGACAGACGTCCCTCTTGGGGGTCTCAGTTAGAGCATTCGTCCTCCGATCAGGATGCTGTCTGCTCTGTGCCCTGGGAGAAAACGTGTAGAGCCTCTGGGGCTCTCCTCCTTCACTGAAATACAGCACTGTTAGATCTTATCATACTGTAGAAATAGGCCATTTATGTAAAAAGCAAAAAAACCTGACATGCTGGCCTGTATTATGATGACATACACAGGAAGTCTTGTTATAATATGGCGTAGTATGATTCATCGTTGGAGCGAAGGATTTGTTTTTCTCTATTTTGTTCTGTATGAGTTTGTATTTCAGTTAAGTGACACTTGCATTGTGACCCTCACGCCTGCTTTCTCTTCGCCTTTCATTGGCACCAATACAGCACAGTCGATGGTTATAAGATGGATTCCTTTCATCGATGGTGAGAATTAATGAGGTAGTTCGATTAGCTGTTGTATTAATGACATGCATAGTAATCCTGGACCCCCCACCACACCATTTGTATGTGAAAACACACACATACAATTCATGTGTGCATGGTTGTGTTAGAATGACTGGAATTCTTTAAATTATATTTTTCCCGAAAAACAAAACTATTTTCAAACATTTCAGTCCATGACATAAAAGTATTATTTAGACAATCAGAATTCTTTGCACCAGCCTCGTCCTCCTCCTCATTAAGATCGTCGATAATTTTTCTCCCTAGTGGTAAACTGTAAACTGAAAAAATGAACGTTTAAGAAATACAGCTGAAGTTGTTTGCAAGCAGTTTTATTAAAAATTGTTTAAAGTGTCAAACATTTTAGTTGCATGTGACAAGATTATCATGTCAAAATGATTTTTAAAAAATCAGATTTATAAATCAATTGCATGACAGTCTCCCTCATTAATCTGGTCATGTGAACACAGGCACACACACACACACACACACACACACACAAGGCTAGCCCTACCCTGTTACACCTGTTCCCTGGCTGATGTGACCCCGTTTCTTTTCCGCCCTGTGTTATGTCCCCTTTGCTTGCCAGGTATAAATGAACAGAGGACAAATTGTTTGTTGCCTGATTGTGGCCAGCAGAGCACAGTGCTATCCCATCACCCTCTAGAAACACAAGCTGGCTGTGATTGCAAATACCGAACTGTTCAAAAGCCTTTGCTTTCAGTTGTTGGCACCTTTGTTAAGTTTAAATGTTGTCCTCAAAAATAGCTCTGAACTGCACAGCAACAGTTTATCTTGCATTGGAGTCACTTTTTAATATTTAAAATGCACTTAAGGTTCTCTTTCTGCAGGTGAAATTCATGCCACACTTTATATTCCCCGCATGTTAACTATTTATGCTTACGAGGGGCTCTCAAATTTTACTTATAGATGTTGTTGTCCTCCTTGTCAATAATGCAGCAACTGTTGATGCCAAAATGGACATTAAAGCCCAGGCTACACAGGTTTTTTTTTTGTGCGGTAACATCGAAAACATGTTCAGAGTTGGTCAGGAGCTAGAACGCTTCTTGGAGGTACTTTGTGGGCAATGTGTTTGAGCTGTGATAAAACAGCTGCCTTCTTTACACTCTTCTCCACTTAGTAAAATCCAGCATCTGCCCTTCACTCCATTCTGAGGACCACTTATTTTGGCTGCTTTTTCTTCTCTCGTCGCTCAACTTTCTTGGAATTCGGATATGGCGAATGACCACAACACTCGAGGAGGCTGTCAGCTCGCGAGTTGCAGGGCTCCTGTGATCCCACGATTCCATGCGACAGACACGTGGTGCCTGACGTACAGTGTAGCAGCCAGGCAGAGTCATGCCAATGTCTGCCCTCGAGGGTCCCGATGTGGGTGGCTGTTGCCATTGGAGATGACCCAGGTGCTCAGGGAAGGCCACTGAGCCCTGTTTACCACTGTCAAACCTACAAGCAGAGCTCTGCAGGCCATTGGCTGCTATGCTTTATGTAGTCTTCTTCATTAACTAGGTTAAAAATACTGCTCAGCATGCAGCCTGTTACTTATGTTGGCTCCTTGAGGTGAAGCACAAAAGGTCAGGAAAATAAGTGAAATGTTGTTTTCGGGTACTCAGATACATAGACATTGCTGGAATTTAAGCTCATTGAATGTTCTGCATGGACCAGACCAGGTGTGGCCATGATTACTTTTACAGGTGGTCCATTTTTGACTGTGTTCCTTTTTGATGACTTAAGTCTCAAGTTCACTCGGATTATATAAACCATATGGATATATAAAAAGTGTATGTATGAAAGCTATGTTGTATAATAGGGTTTTTATATTTTTCACTAATTTCACACCTTAAAATGCCTAATGTACATAAAATGATATAATTACAGTACATTCTGCACTATTTTCAGTTTCCTTTCTAAATTACTTTTCTTTTGCTCTTTCTTTTCAGCACCACAAAACATTTTTTTCACTTGCTACGAATGAAACTTGAATGTAATTGCAGATGAACAATACTGTAAATTAAATTAAACACAACAGAATCGTTGATAAACTTCCAAACATTAAATATGGCTGCCAGCCAGTGTTATTGTATAGCAGATGGAGCGGTCAGCGTTAGACCTCACAACCAAACGTCAAGTTTCAAATATAATATAGTAGAAGATTAATGGGACGACTGTTGTAAGTTGCGTATGTCAAGTTGAAGACTACCTAGATATATTGCAGTGTTAGGCTACTTACAATGATTTATCTGTTTATGTAGCTGTGTAATTTTTTTCTGTACCATTTCAGAGTAAGTACCTTGATACTATAGCAGGAGGTGGGGCTGGATCCTGGCTCCTTTGAGTCCAAGGAAGCAGCTCTAACTACTGTATCACCTCCTACAGCCTTGCCATCAGTCAGCTGAGTGGGGGACTTAACTGATTCTGATGCCAACAGGTTCCAGCAGCACCGTTTTTCAGGACAGTACATTGTCTGTGTTTTGCTGCCTTGTTTTAAGTAATCACACAAAATTGGCTGTGGAAGCAGATCTGTTGTACATTTGGTGCTGCTGCCTCTGCTTTCATCTTCCTGTGAGACCACCTGCTGTAATTTGAAGGCTGAGAATAGCAGAGGAGGCACCTACAACCACCCCCACCTCTCTCTCTCTCTCTCTCTCTCTCTCTCTCTCTCTCTCTCTCTCTCTCTCTCTCTCTCGTTCAGTTATCCCTGTCTTAGTGATGTCCTCTGGTTACCCCCACAGGTTTGTACAACTCTGTGGACAGCTGGATGATCGTGCCCAACATCAAGCAGAATCACTACACGGTGCATGGCCTGCAGAGTGGCACCCGATACGTCTTCTTTGTCAAGGCCATCAACCAGGCAGGCAGCCGCAACAGCGACCCAGCACGTCTCAAGACTAATAGTGAGTGCGCCACCTACCGGCACCTATCTGCAGAATCACTGTCTAGCCTCTCATAGCTCTTGGAGGAGCGTCTGTACACATGCCTCACTTGCCTGAGTGAAACAGTGTATGTGCACAGTGGCCAGAAATGCGTGTGCTCTTCCCAGGGTGTGATACGGGTCACATATGAAGGGGAGGTTTGGAGGAGGATGACAAATCCTTCAAACATCAGGTAATACCCATCCAGTACTGACTTTCATACCCCAATGCCAAGGCTCCGTACCCCCTGTGCCACTCACCTGGCCACTTTTGATCCAGCTTCCACAGCTTACAGACCCAAGAGCGACCATCAGCATGTGTGCCCACACAGGGGCAGCACGCATGTGCCAACGTACCTCTACCTCGGTTCCAATCAGAGATGAGCATTTCTGCTGCTTTTCTGCATTTATGTTACATAACTGGAACATGGTGAGAATGCTAGCAGTAGGTTTCATGTAGCATGAAGCGTAAGAGGTACTATAAAAAGCGCTGGTCTGTGTTTCAACACGAAGCAGCGGCAGAGTAAATGTCAAGGACCGCAGGTGGTGTGGCAGGTAGAGCTGTTACTTTAAGCTCAGAGGACTCAGGTTTGAATCCCACCTCCTGCTGTAGCACCCATGAGCAAAGTACTCACCATGAATTGCTCCAGGAAAAATTATCCAGTTTTATACATGGGCAAATTTTTGTACGTAGCTTAACATTGTAAGTCAGTGCTTCACAGAAGTGGCCTCTGAGATCACTTGACCAGACAGGCATGATGTGGCAGTAGTAGAAGTGACCCCACCCCTAGGCTACAAAAATTTGGGAATCCCCCTCCTGTGATTATAGGCAACGTCTGCCCCTTTGCTCTTGCACAGAACTGAAATTAGTGCTGGTCATCAACTGATTTGTTTACTCCAGTGTAAAATCACACATTCCTATTTGAGAGGCCAGCCCTCTTTAAAGGTACAGAACTAATTTCTTTTTTGAAGGCCTATATGGCCTGTTTGCCTGTTGCTATGGAAGCACAACAGTAAAGATGGACATGGAGGAATTTGAGCTGGAGTTGTGCAGCTAAAAGGGTTGGATGTAAAGTGAAGTGGGCTGGTGGAGCCCTGCATGCTTTAACCATGGCAGCGCACGGGACTGAGATGGCCTTGTTGGTCTCCTTGGCCAAAAGTTTTACTTTTTATCACAATTTCATAGTGCTACTGCAGCAACATCCAACATAGTTCCCTCTTTCACATTATGTAGTCTGCAAGAACATTTGGAGAATTAATATATAACCTACCTAAAATTAACACTATGAATTCTAGTGAATCACATAATACAGTTACAGCTAGAGACACACTTGAACACACATTGCACCTAAAAGACAGTAAAACAAATTTAAAAATTTAAGATTCAGTCTCATGTACTGCAATTTTTATACTTGTGGCCCTCAGACAACTTCATTACAATGATCATGGCCTTTGGCTAAATACGGTGGGGTCCAGTAGGCCAAGTTCTAATCCATAATGAAGAAGTGTGCATGTGTGTGCGTGGGCAGGCAGTGCACATCTAGCTCTGTGTATGTGTGCGTGTGCGCCTTTCTGCTATGATACTATGAAGATCCTACAGCTAATCAAGCCTAACTGCCACTATACTGCCTGCAGAAGTTGGGATGAACAGCATTGCGTGAGCAGGCCAAGGGCATTTATATTATTTTTCATTTGTTTGCTGCTTGTCAGAGCAGTTTAATAACATTAAATATTTACATTTGCGAAAAGAATGCTGTCTACTCATCCAGTATGCAGAGGAGATCCCAATATCACTCCCACACACACAGTCCTGTACAGCAATGTCCTTCAGCAGACACTGCTTATGAGTCCATGGATGATCTCTCTCTCTCTCGCACACACATCCGAGTACTCGCCGGGGGCAAACCGGTGCTCACAGGCTACATTGGCAGCCAAAGCGCTCAGCAAAGTGCAAAGCCAAAAATGTGTTGTTAAAACATTCATGTTGTGCTTAGTTATTTAGGTAGAGCGCAAATGCCCGGCTGCTCTGTGCCAGACACACTTGGGCTTGGGGTGTCTTACCAGCTCTGTTTCCCCTTTCACTCAATCTCATACCACGAGCTGGAATAGCACTCTGTGGGTCTGGATAACACAAGTTTCATAAGGTGGTCTGGATTAGCCTCCAAGTACCATGCAGCCCCATGTGGAAGTTTGTTGCCTTTCCTTTGTTGTCATTTTTTAAGTCTCAGCTGCTTGTTTAAGACCTATAATTAAGTAGCATTTCTACTGACAGGTATTTCTATCTGCATGACTCCTTACACTGGGAACCTCTTACAGTTGTTCAACATTAAAATCAGACCACCAGCAGTTTTATAGAACTACAAAAATTGCTTTGATTTATAACACAAAAGATGGCAAAGTCCCTGTGGAGTGCTTAACTGTTTTGGAGTGAAACAGAAATTAAATTAACATTATTATGTAAGATGTACTAATGTTCTCTTTTGTTCATCTGCAGTCTGTTCCTGAAAATGACTCACTTTCATTCACAGTCAACAGCACTCCCCTGTTATAATAATTTTAGGCTAATATGAAGTCATCTTTCAGCTGTTGACATATTTTAAAATCAGACTTGTTATACAAATTTTTTTTTCTACTTGAATGATCAGTTTTTTGACAGTTCATAGAACTGTACGTAGTCTCTCAGAAGTTTCTTCAGCTGATGTTTTCCAGTGTTCATACTGTCTGGTTTCAGCATCTTTTTTAATTGCTAATGGATAAGTAGAGCAAATGGCAAATGTTGTCCTGACAGTAGCACTTGAAACCCCGCGTGTCACCCGACGTGGCACCACTCCCGCCCCGGCCTTTGAGCGGGTGACCTGTCGTACGCAGCCCCTCCACACCGCCTGCGCCGGCGCAGCCCCCAGAAAGCTACGGCGTTTGAAAACGGCTGTGCTCCCAGCGATAAGCACTTCAAAGCAGGGAGCGTATTAATGTAATTGGCTTCCTGCAGCATGCTGCCAGAGTGTCTCTCAGTCACACACACTTCTGAACGGAGATTATTTCTTGGGGAGGGTTGCTCTATTGTTGCCCCTTAAGCCCTGGGTGGGAGTGGGGTGTCAGAGTTTAATGTCAGGACTACGGGAGACAGGGGGCGGCTGCAGGCTCCCACCTCAGCTCCAAGAGAAGAAAGGTCCTTCACAGTGATTTAGACCTGAGTAGAGGGTGCACTCAGCCTCTTCTAGCTGAGGGGTGGACCGGGGGGGGGGCAGTGAGGCTAATGAAGAAGTCCGATGTTCACCTCCCCCATCTCGTGCCCCTTTCAAATTAAAAGGACGAGAACGTCAAGGAAGGAAGAGAAGCCGACGTGAAAGTCGTCCCTCGTTTTCCTCGTGACAGTAGTCCCAGGCGCTGGCCTTCCTGAGGACAGAGCCCCCACTCACAGGCAGTCTACACACCTTTACGAAACGTTCTGCCGCCACTCAAATTCAGCCTTCAGAGGGTTCTCCCTGTGTGAACCAGGAGGGATTCACAGCCTCCTCATTTTTAGTGTTTGTCCCCTGCCTCCTAAAGGTCAACCCTTCAAGCTGGACCCAAAGACAGCCCACAAGAAGCTGCGGCTGTCCAACGACTGCCTGACCATGGAGAAAGATGAAAGCTCCCTAAAAAAGAGCCACACACCGGAGCGCTTCAGTGGCACGGGCTCCTACGGAGCAGCCGGCAACGTTTTCATCGACAGCGGCTGCCACTACTGGGAGGTGCTGCTCGGGGCCTGCACATGGTGAGTGGCTATTGCTCACTGGCTGGGAAACTGTCACCACATATCTCCTGGGTGTTCGGGCTGTTGGTCCTTCAACGTCATGCTGTAATACATAGGAAATTACGTGGGAAATTGTTCATAATAGAATAACAGGAACAACAGTAGTAGTAACTCATGACACAATGTTTTACCATATTTTATACTGTTGCACATTGCATCTTGAAGGCTTGTTTACCCATGATCCTTCAGGGTAGAGCATTCGCATGTGTAACGTTTGGCCAGCAGCCTTGTGTTCTGCTCAGAGGAGCTTCATTTGAGCCACATTCTCGTGGAGGAAATGTAGATTTTCCAAATTATTATTTTTTTCTGTCCTGCAAGGCTTTGTGAAAAGTCAATGCAAGAGTTGCATCACTTGGCTCTCAGTCCCCTAAGCTGGAGACTGATTCACACATGTGCTGTAACACAGTCCCAGAACCTACCTATTTGGATCTTCCACAGTGGAACCATTTGTTTTTCCATAAGGGAAAAAGACATGTTAAAATTATATCTGTTACCTATTCTTTGAATGGCTCCACTGATCAAGTGTGACTTGTACTTCAGGAAAAAGCAGGTCCCTGCCAGGTAATAGTGAATTCAGAAGCACATCTCATACAGGGAGGGACTGGAGCAACCTTGTGCAATCTAGGATTCATCTAACATGCCTGCCATTACGCCATTACGTCGATGTTGACTCTTGGCAACCAAAGAAATAGAATTCCTCCAGAAACTTACGTTTTTTACTCGTGCCCTTAGTTTTGAAAGGGATGCAGCCATAGTCACTGTGTCCATCTATCTGTTTTCATGGCAGTTTGCAGTGTCTTCAAAACTGTCCTCCTGCACCACAGTTCAAAGGAAATACCATTTCTTGCCCAGTTTTTATCTTCATTTTTAATGACCAAATGTTGTTCATTACTTGCTGTGGTCAAAAAAGGACTTTCCTTATAAAGTCTTCATGTATTTGCTATGAACAAACAGGTATTAAAAAAACCCTATTTTTGGCATTTTGTTTCAATTATCATAAAGCCTTTTGTATAGTGTGTACCAAAATCTAGTGCATTTATCAGCTGAGGCCCCAGTTATGATGGAAATGTCAAGTAAATCTCGCAAGCAAAGCACATTAAGCAGCAGTGTAGAGATGTAGGGCTCCTCCTACACACAGCTGAGAAGCTGGCACTAATTTGGCTTGTACTCTTTGGGGTACGTCTGCATTAACACATTACCAAGGTTAGTAACACTGCAGACTGGCAGTTTTAACAGCCTTGCATCTAAATAAACGCTAATTATTTCACTTGCTGGAGTCATGAGACTGCATTCAAGTCTTGACTTTGCCTGAATTGATGCCAAGCGCAGAATTGTGTTTGCCTGGACTTGGAGGCAAATGTCTGGTTTTTGACAAAGCAGCAGAAAAGAATGTTATATTGTTTGAAGCTAAATTTTGATCAAGTAACAAAAAATCACTGTTTCACAGTAGCGGTTTTTTTGCATACAGTTTTATTCAGGAGTCATAATAACCTTACCTTCAGTGTGTAAATTTGTTGGTAATCCAATTAAGAGTGAAATACAGAGACTTGGGATGCCGGTAGAGAATGATGGTGTTAAATTCCCACGTATAGGTAGTTCTCTGTGATTAAATCATTGCTCTTAAATTGTCCTTCAGTAACATGCATCCTGACAAATAAAATGACAGAAGTAAGACGTTCTAGTAGGGAGAAATACTGCAGCAGGGGCACCTGAGGTCATTGCTGGCCAGTGCCTACCTTACTGCTCCGAAGGAAGAGACTAGTGGAACATCCAGGCCTCCACGTTTCTACTGACGGAACCACACATTTAGGAAGCTGTCTGAGTGGATATTCTCAGGTGATTTTTTTAAAATAAAAACTGTCCGAATTAAATTAGAATACACATAACCCAAAAATGAGCCACTGCTGATGTTTATTGCCTATAATTCTTGCTCTGCAGCTTTAAGTGTTGAAAAAGGTTTTGAACTGTTTTAGATTTAAAATCTAAATCTGCATTGTTTTTTCTGTCATCAGTTCTCTGATTAGTTTCATATTCTCTCAAGTGTGGAACCAAGATAAGTGTGTTTGTATGAAGTCGTGGGTGCCTTTTGCCCAAACTGTGCTTTCTCCTCATCAGGTATGCAGTAGGCGTGGCCTACAAGTCAGCCCCCAAGAATGAATGGAGTGGGAAGAACTCCTCCTCATGGGTGTTCTCGCGCTGCAACAACAACTTCATGGTGCGCCACAATGGCAAGGAGATGCTCGTGGAGGCCAGCCTGCAGCTGCGGCGCTTGGGTGTGCTGCTGGACTACGACAACAATGCCCTGTCCTTCTACGATGCCATGAACTCCCAGCACCTGCACACCTTCGACATCTCCTTCCTACTGCCGGTGGTGCCCACCTTCATGATCTGGAACAAGTCAGTGATGATCCTGTCAGGCCTGCCTGTGCCCGACTTTGTGGACTGCCCAGAGCAGCAAGAGAGTATGTGTCGGCCGCAGGAGTCGCCCTACGGGTCAAGTATGAAGGGCTGTCACTGAGACCCCATCCTCCCGCCGCAACCCTTTCCTAAGTCCCGTCCCATTTATCACTCATTTCATTTCACCTCCCTTTCTCTTCCATGGATGTACATTGTTTACCTTTTCGGTTTAAGGAACCCTGTTGTGTTCAAGAGTTTGGATTGCAAAAGTTTTACTTGCATAATGTGACTACTAGTCTTGTATAATAAGAAATTCATGATAATTAAAAAACCGCAAATGTATATTTATGAATAATAAGTTGGGTTGCTTCTTTGTCAGTTTTAATTATTTATAATGCACTTTTTAGATTTAATTTCCCCATTGTGTTAGAAAAAGAAAATTGGGAATGGGCTATATTTCTTTGTCAAGTTTAGTAGTATATAGAAGCTTTATCTTATATAGAGAAGGGATATAATTTTATTGTTACTGCTATTTTTTACCAGGGGCGACTGTGTTGGTGAAATGAAGCGTCTCCAGAATGGACTAGATGTGTGTCATGTGGAATCTGGACTTCATTGCATGTTTTGTAGCTTCACTGAGATGTGTCCACACAGGTCCTTTTGTCGTCTTTTTTGGTTCAAGAAAAGCATGACTCATCACCATGACACACGTATGTCTGTCGCACTGTTGGGTGTCGTATTTCATCTTATCAAGATTAGTGCTCCCAATCAGGTTGGAAAACACAGTCCTGCCCCTGCACTCGTTCCCCATCTTATCTGAGCTGAGTTTCAGTACAGCGTACATTCAGGATGAGACTGAGCCTGTTTGTTCTCCTCTGACTAAACCCAGTTCATCCGTCAGGTAGATTCCTTGAGATCAGTTCTTAGGCACCTGCATATATAACCTTGGCTCATCTTTTCACGTGTAAGATCTGAAGCAGTCTTCCAGATAAATCGTAAGGTTTCTTTGCCTTCCTCTGCCACACAAGAACGTATTTTTCAGGTCTTGAGTGTGTCTGAATCCCACGTAGCAATATGATTTCTCTCCAGTCAGCATTAGAGACCATGTCCAGTAGCCATTGTCTTTTATAATTTTTTCGAAATTACATGAATTTGTTTTTCCCCCCGGCTTCTCATCTTTTTACAGTTTATGGTGTATAAATTTTATGAGAAGCATTTTCTAAATGATACTCAGACAATCAGCTTCAGTAAGTGAGTAGAGAGATGTGGTCTTTATGTCCAAGTTGTCAGGGTGAGATTTGCATGCCTTCCATGAAACAAAACCAGAAGGAACCTCAGTTTTGGCTGAAGAGAGCAGTCAGGTCAACGTCGTGGTGAGGGACATGTCACTCACGCCTGTGTCCTTCTCAGCCTCAGTTTACATGTTCAGCGCATGGTTTCTCCACACGGAATGTAGACTTGGATTTTATTTTTTTAATGTATCTTCAGTTTTTATTATGTCAGTGGAAAAAGCACAGAATGTCTGTCAGCCAAACTTGCTCAGTACACGTTGTTCGCTGACTGGCTGTTGCGTGGCGGCCAGCTTCAAAGCAACGGGACTTTCGGATGTTGTTTGGATGCAGCCCAGCCTATGTGGACAGTTGTGGAGCAAGATAGTGAAAGCATCAGAGTAGCATTGTGCTCAGTACAAGAAACATGGGCACAGCGACCCTCCAACAGCACAGCGTTCACAGCGTGACACAAGCCACCGTCACAAAGGAGAGTAACTCAGCAGTCAAGGAGAAGTGGATCCTTCACTTGGTCTCGTCATATTTCCAGCTGTTCAGAAGAATATATTTGACAGAAAACAAAAAAAAAAACATTTATGATTGCATATTTCTGAACTAATCTCAGCAGTTCAAATTTATTTGTGCCAGTATACTTGACTGTTTACTGCATGACAGTTTGATTCAAGTCCAAGTGCATACTGTGTTTTTCATAATGTTTTGTACTAACATTCTTTGAAAATGGGCAATTGATTAAAATTCTGAGTTCTTGCATATCAGATTTCTACAATTTCTGTGCTTTCTTTGTGTTATAGGCAAAAGAGAATACAGATAACACTCTGTAGTGAACCGCTACAGTCATAAAAATATTTTGCATTTATGTTGTGTTTCTTGAAACATTACTTTTCCTCATGCTCCAGAAAATATGGCTGTTGAAAACAATGCACTCCTCTCCTGAAGCATTTAAATCTCTCTTCTGAATTATTCAAAACAGCTGTGTAAATGACTCTATGCTTTCATAGTTGTGAATTTTAGCCAAAAAAGAATGTAAATCAAAGGGGGAAATATATAAAATGGTATAATATATGAACTAATGTTATTTATGTGAACCTGGGTCAAATTAAAACTGATTCCAAAATCACTTCCATGATCTTATGTGTTGTTCTCTTTGTTCGCCGGGCCTCTGGAGCGGGGAGACCTTGGGAGTCCCCAGCCAGACATGTTACCTACCCGAGGGGGTCCTTAGCCACCCTCTTGGGTCACAGCATCATGCTGCAGTGAGTCCTGTGGCTCTTGATGGGCAGTGTGACACACTGGGGTGTTGGCTGTGCCCATATTGAGTCATGTTTGTCTTCAGTTAACCTAAAGCAGAAGTGCGTGTTTCTGTTAGATATATATCACCACTAAATGGGAAACGGAAACATTGTATTTCCATGAAGAACAGTACAAAAGACATCACTAGGAAGAGTGCAGCACATCTATCAGTATATGGGTTCTGATCAAAGTGCCCAAGCTGTGGTAACTGTAAATGCTGGAGCCTTATTCATCTCAATGCCTCAAAGAAATGTTATTCCTTAGCAAAGTCTTAAAGCTGGAAGACTTTAGAGGATAAAGCATACAGCTGTAATAAAACCCAGCTTAAGGTGGCCAGAGTTTGATGAAAGCAAAAGGGGGTTTTAAAATGTTTTATGAGATTCTACACTGGTTGTCCTTGATCACATTGGCTGAATGAAATGGAATTATTGAGCAGAGCTTTTTAAGCCTATCTGTATTTCACATTTATATCACTTTTCCATTCTCCAGTGCACATATATATATATGTGTGTGTGTGTGTGTGTGTATAGACACATACACACAAAATATACAATTATAAACCAGTGTGTAATTTCGAACCTAAGCCCAGTGTTCCTGCTCAAATGCAAAAGAAGGGTTTGTTAGAATTAATGTACCAAACTCATTTGCCTTCATAAAGTTTCTTCGCGGTGATCAAAATAGGGGACATAGGGGAGACCATTTGAAATGATTTCCCAAAAAAACCAACAGCAGAAGTCCAGTTTCGAAAAAATTCTGTTCATACTGAATCATTTTGTGCCGAAACTTGTGACATTGATATCTACTTCCTTTTACTGTTAATGTGCTCAAAAGCCAGCAAACGGGTTTTGCCAGTATTCCAACTTGAGCAATTTGGAACCATTTTTACACCATTTACCCCAGTCAAGTATGTTTTGTAGTGGCTGGACCCCCCCCTCCCCCCCGTAGCAAAGCTTGTGGAAAGCTAGAGACGAGAGGGAATGTCAGGAAATGTCAAATGCCCTAGTGATTCAAATATGGAATGTGATGAATGAATGGAGGAACTCTGTATCAAATGTTCATGTAAGGGAAGCGTCACAAATAACCGTTGTTTGCTGCATTTTCTCAGTACCTTGTGTTATTTAAGATGTGGCTTTGGCTGTACTGTGTTGTACCCTGTTTTCACGCAGCTTTAGTAGATAATTCACAGTCATCTATAACTAATCGATTGAGTCTGTGTGGCAGATGTTAGCTGTGTCTCATTAGCATGTGGAAAGACTATGAAAGGGGGGCTGGTGCAAATTAGGCTTTACTGATGTCAAAGACTTACAAATGCTTTCTATTGTTATTTTGTCAGTGTGTTTGAATGAATTACATGGAATGTAGTGGCTCTGTGTGCACATTTACTGCATTTGGGTTTCTGCCACTGAGGTGTGAAATACAGTTGTACTCATGGTGATCATCACTTCTAACTACAGAGTTTGGCCACCTTTTTACATGCAACTTACTCTCTATGAAATTCTAAATAAGGATCACAAAACATACTAAATACCGTATAAAATAACCAGGCCGGGAAGCAAACATTGATCCAGGATGTGTGAAGCGATCAACTAAAACTGATTCTTTCATATAAAAATGATAGGCTAAGTGTTTTGATCCTCAACAAGGCTTTTGTTCCACTGTTGTAATGGAACTGCGATTACCAATACACCACAACCCTGCTTAACACAAAAAGCCTTTCTGCTGGTTGTAAGCAAATATGTTTCCTCTGACATCTCCTAAAATGTTCCTTAAAGTAAACTGGTGTGCTTTGTTTATAGAGTTAACAACAATTGTCTGAATCATGTTTGGCAAAGGATGAACAGTGGAGTCGATGATAAACAAACACTGCTCTGTTTCGCAGCAAATACCTGTCTGGTGCACCAAACATCGATGAGTATAGCGCCTCGGTCTAGTGCCATCCTGTTGCTGCTTTTAATGATGCTCACAGGCCAAAATATATTGGATATATATGAATATATATATTCGTAACCCTAATACAGTTTTTCAGTGACTACAGATTTGAGGGGCAATAGTTCACACTGTAAATAGCAAGATGCGCTCAAAGTTTTGCACAGATTTGTTCAACCTTTTGATCTTTATTCGTGTGTGCGTGTGAGAGTGGAAAGTCCTTACATGTATGAAATATTGCCCACCAGCTAAATGTGATGTTCATTACAGCTCTATTATATAACTCGGCAAGAAGTCTGAGCCCCCCATAATTACATTTCTAATTACAGCGGTAATTAGAGGTTCTACAGCCGCTCATTAAACCATTTGTCACTCCGGCCTCTAATGTGATGTACAACAACAAATTAATTAGATCTGGAGGAAGCCGCATTTACAGGGGTGGGGGCGTTGGCTGAGAATGATGGATGTACATGAATGACAGTTGTCTAGTTGTCTATATATAACTGTCTAGTTATATATTTAACAGTATGAATGTCAAGGTGCAGGAAATATTAGATATGTCATAGCAATGCAATGCAGAGAATTAGACGGTTATGCTGAGATGGTGAATTCATGGTTACTGTGGCGTTAGTATCTCATTCTTTCAGGTGCAACACGGTTGTGCAGGTTGTCTTTGGTATTTTCTTAATGTCTATATTTGTCCCAAACCTCCTGTTTGTTTGCAAGACTGTCTTTCAAATTTGCAGAGGATTCAAGAGAGGCCAAAATTTAGTGGAAAAAAGTTTGGGCTCTTAGCTTTTGTGCTCTATGCTGCATTAATACATTAGCTGTAATTCACTAGAGTGAGGAGTGAAGTTGCTCTTTGACAACTGACACTTTCAGGCTGTGTTCACAATAACCAGTTATGTATAGTGCTTTGCAAAAGTACTCAGACCGCTCCATTGCTAACATTGCCTGAATTACAAATTATATTTGTCAGAGCCAAAACAAGTTATCTGTTTGCAGACATTTTAAAGAAAATGAAAAACTGAATTATGCTGCCTGCACAAGTTTTTAAACACCACACATATTTGGTACAGCCACCTTTTGCTGTTTTTTTTTTTACCTTTACCTTCAGCAGGTTCATCTTTTATGATAAGTATGTACCAGGTTTTGCACACTTTGAAAACTATTTTCTCATTCATTTTAGCAAATCTGTAACACCTTCTTCAGTTTGGTTGACTGATGCTTGTAGACCACAGTTTCTAACAAGTGCTGCAGATTCTCAGTGGGATTGAGGCCAGGACTTTGACTGGGCCACTGTAGGATGTGCACCTTTTTGTTTTTGAGCCAGTGGACCTCCCGGTCAGCACTGCTAGATCACTAATCAGGAAGTGGAACCTGCATCACACCACCTAGACACCACCTAGACCAGGCCATTCCTCAAAACGCAGCATCTGAACAAGATGTGGAGTTGCAAGGGAAGCCACAGAGAGGCCACGTTTTAATCGCTGCTATTATTTTATAGAAATAAGAGAAACAAATTGTTAATTGGCAGTCAAACTCATATGACTCACCTTTGCAGTTGCATTTGTAGGTGTGACTTAGTTACTTCAAAGTTAAACTTCTTCTTCTCATGTTGTTTCTTATTTTAGCCTTCCCACCAGCTGTATTTGCTCAGCCCATTTTCATTTTATAAGTAAAATGATTTCAATGTGATATCAGTGCCTTGGTGGCTATGCAGTGTCTGCCGTATTACAAATGGCCCCACCTAGCAGCATGTTGGTATATTTGTGTGTAAGACGGTGGTCTGTCAAGGAAATTCAGTGCCGGAATTAATGAGCAGAGTAGAGTGTGGGCCAGCAGACTGCATTCCGTCCAGCGCTCACAGAATCTGTCTGTACCTGAGGAGACCCAGTCCTATTTCTCATTTCACAGGTCCCATTTTTCCCCAAGAATCCACTGTTGTCCTATTTCATTTCAGCATTTATTCCACATATTAAATCTGCCGCCAGGGTCATGCGATGCGCACCTGTCTCAGGAAACTTGCAACTATCAGCAAATACCCAATAAACCAGCCCCCCCAAGAATGTTAGAATTTTTTCAGTGATGTAACTGGAAACAGCAAGGGTTGCTTGAGGAGCTTTCTGTGTTGCTTAAGTGAAGCGAATTAGACTCAAGGTTTGGCATCTTGCCCATGAACTATATGGGTGTTAGGGGAAGGAAACCAAGGAGACCTAGGAAATGAGAATCCAAACAGGCAGTAGATCATTTCCTTGTCGTGTTTTATCGAGATTAATCTCCCCAGGGGAATCAATCAAACGGGCCAGCAATGTGTGTCGAAGCCCTGGGTCTTTGTGGCATTGCTTGACAGAGAATGATGGGAGTCTATTCTAGAATGATCTTTTTGCAGAGTCCACCTACCCAGTAAGTCATTAAAACCTATACGAAGAATGTTTAACCACACCCAAGAGTCTGCTCTCCTACACAGGCTCTTGTTTTATCCACTTCAGGTGGATGTAAAAGCTTCCATAATCAAACTTTGAGGTCTTTACTGGTCATTGCCCACTATTTATAAAATCTTGCCTTACGTAATGAATTAAATACTGCCACAGTTGCCATCTTTCCTTATCCATGGTGGTTGCCCTTAAGCATCAGTCATTTTCATTTCCTTTGCAGTATGAGACATTCACAGGTTCTAAGTTAGGGTGTCCTTTTCTGTGACTAACAGTTCCACATTCGAGTACTGTAGACAAGCCTCAAGCAGTTCACCTTCATGAATAAAACAGGGTGTCATCTTTTAAAATCATACTTTATGAATCCTTGGGCTTCCATTAAGTGGCTTTGTTTCTGAGACAAAATCCAGTGAACTGTTCACTATAGGGCCCTTCTCCAAATAAGGCTTTAACTATATGGCCATGTACATCGAAAATTAAGTGCAGTAAAAAAACTTGTAGGTTAAACTCTGTAAATACAATTACATCACCTATTTGAATATAAAATTTCAGTTACAGGTATGCTATAAAATGAATCCTACTGAATAGTTCATAAGTAGAATTGTAGTTCCCATGTAGCATTTGGGAAAGATCTAGAAACCTATGCAGAATTAACTTCATGTTTCCCTGATGGTCAAGGCTGATGGCATCATGTTGTCATTTTCTAAATGGTACTTAGGGAGAGGCCAACTCTGGGCAGAAGTACAGCCCATAGAAACTCAGTGAGGAGGTGGCTTATTCCACCTGCAAGCATGGGCATCAGGGTGGAGCTGACCTGTCAAATGACCTGCAAAAAAGTAGGTGTCAGCCTGACCTCGACAGGCTGTCAGAATAAAATCAAGGCAAGACGTATAAGACAACATTTTTTTTGCCAAGACAGATCTGCTAAAAAAAGTCACAACCAGTGTCCTACATCACACACTTTCAATCTAACATGACTCAAACAAATTATTACATGCTTGACAACTTTTCACCTGGTATCAGCAGAGGGATATTTAAACACAAGGAGGGCTGAGTTACTACATTTTGACCTATCCCAAGGGTAAAACCCCATTAACCATTTTGCAATAGAAACTACTCTGCGTGTTTTCCACATTATTTTTCAGTAATGACATGGTGAGACTCCCCAAGCAACGTCTCACAACTCATATGAAGCCCATCCAGACACAGAAGAGAGAAGCGGATAAAGTGATAAAGAACACATAAGCAGCCATTCGAAAAACTACAAATTCACTATATGAGAAATAGTCAGGAAACCCAGACATCTGTAGATTAGAAAGGTGCTGACAGAGTTAAGCCTGGAAGTAGAAATCTTAATGCAAAACAGCCTTGGGCAAATTCTCCTCTAAGCCTCCCAAACTTTATTATTCTGGTTGAGCTTATATAGCTGGTTCACTTCGAGCAAGGAGATGGGTCCACACAGCTCTCTTCGTCAAACAGCTTATTTCATGATTTCTTTACACTGGTAAAGTTAAACAGAAGGAACTGAGTTTTCAGTAAAGTGACTTGTTCTGCCAGTTCCTCCTCTGCCAATACATGGCCATTAACTGGCAGTTCTAACAATCCTAAAAGCAAGCAGAGGTATCAGGAGTTTTCCCAGACTGCAGCCCTGCATTCTGCAGACATTTTATCGTAGCAGATGGTCTGTAAGGCCACTGGCTACACCACTCTCTGGACTACAGATCTGGAAAGCAAACTATCATTGTCTGATTCATCATTCTTTGAGTCCTTGGCAACCAACAGTGATTTTGCACTTTTATGTAAAGCCAGCTGCAAAAATGCAAAACCCTTGTCAAGATGACCAGTCCACTTATTTTGCGTTTGTCGATGTTCCAGGGCCTGAAAGACACTTGTATTTGCTGCTTAATTGATTAAATAGAACACCTGGGCTCTTTGATCCTTCAACAGAGGCTCCTAGCAGGCAAGGACGTCCAGCCCTTTGATATTCAATTCCACTGCTACAAACAGATCCAAAACTGATTTATATGAGCTACAGGAGGAAGATAATTAGTTCCTGTTCTCCCAATGTACCCCGAATCTTTGTTTCACTTTGAGATGGAGCACTTAGCTGAGAAGTAACCCCAACCGGGCTATGTTTGTAATCCCTTTTCTTATAGTGAGTTTCTGAACAGTCTCATAGGCAGTTTTGTCTAACTTGGGCACAAGCTGAGCATAAATAGATCTGTAGAGGATAGGAAAGACGAAGAGGATGCCTGGAAGGGTGAACTAGATAAGGTGGGGGGAGAAAACTGTCTTGAGTTGCTCCATCGAGTTCTACACATCACTGTTTCTGTGTGGTTCATATCACTTCCATTCTAGTCCAGAATTGCTGGTTACTTGCTACAGATCTCCAAACTCTTTGACCAGTCAGCCAACATGCTTCATGTCTATCAGCAGCTATGATGTACAGCACCAGTCAAAAAGTTTGAGTACACTTGCTGGAACCAAGTTCTCTCATGAGGCTTTCAGTAAACAATTTTGATCAGGAAATGAACTAGCAGGTCTTCCCAGCTCTTCTGCAGCAGTTACCAAAGACACTCATATGTTGCTTTGCTTTGACTCTTCTGTCCAGGTTGCCCAGGTGTGAGCACACTTTTAACTGGCACTACTTTGGTGTCACTAGTGCTACTTTGGTTGCGTTTTGTTTGTATTCTGTAGGAAAACATCGAGTGAATGAATTAATAATAGCACCGAATCTCCTGTCTCATGTGTGATATAAGATATTATTCAATAGCTGTGACTGGTTGAGATTGTCAAGGTGACACTATTCTCCCAAAATGCCTTGCGCTAAACATAATCAAGTTTCTGTAGTTAGATATATTTGTTGGGTTATGTAATTTTCTTAAAATGTTTCCATGGGTGTTTACTACTTGTTTACTTTGGTGGGTTTGTACTAATGACCATTTTGAACCAATAGGTAGGGGAAGGAATCACCTGGGCGAGGACTAGTGGATGCATGAGTGGTAATACTTAAGTAGTGTATGTAATGGACAAGAATACCATTGTACTAAATTATTACCCTGTTGGATGAGAATGTAGTTTATATTTATACAAGCCATTATAGTGTTTTTCCCCATTGTACAGTATTTGCTATGGGAGGGGTGTATGTACTTGTACTAGAATTGTGTCTATTCAAAATATCCTGCTGAATAAATTGAAAAAAAAGTGCACCTCAGTGTGAAGAGAGCAGCTTGGTGGTGCAATGGGTAGTGCTGTTGCCTCTGCTGTTAAGATGTGGGATCAAATCCAGCTCAGTTTGTGTGGAGTTTGCATGCACTCCTCACATCTGTGTGGGTTTCCTCTCTCAGACAAAAGAGATATATTTGAGGTTAATTGGTCTCTCTAAATTGCCCATAGTGTTTCAGTGACAGACCCTAGCCTGGGAGAATAGTGAGAGTTGACATGACGAAGGGCATCTAGTCTTAAAAATTCCTGCTCCAACCACCACTCCCCACACGGCTCGCATTCATGCAACATCTAGGGGCAACAGCCAGCCTAAGGTTTTCCTGGACAAGGCAGCTCAGTGTAAATAGCCATAATTCTCTCAGTTCTCTAGACTTTTAAAAGTCTCAGGTTTAGTTCTTCTCAGGCTTCTAGAAGACACTGTTGCCTCCAGTGTAGCTGAGTGACTTTTCTGTAGTTTAAACTTGTCTACATGTTGTTTTATTAAAACAATTTGTATTTCTCTGCATTCTACTGCTGTGGCTTTGTATATAAAACTGTTGAGTTTTATCAATGAAGCTGGTCAAAAAGTTGCAAACCTATCAAAGGTGATGCTTGCCCTCGATTAACTTCACCAAATAGGCTGCCCTTTTCCAACCTCTGAAGCAGGAAAATGGTTGTATAATAATGAATCATTGATGAACCAAGGGCAGCAGTGAGCATGTGAAAGAGACCGATAGAAAGAGTGTGTGTGAGAGAGAATACAAGCAAACAGCAGGAAGCTCCTGTTGTTTTCTGAAGTGCACACACTCTCTGGTCTTTTTCTGAAGGTGATGGTAAAACAGCAGGGAGGTGGAGAGGGCTTGCTGCACACCACAGGCTCTGACGCACACACAGCACTTCATTGCATTGGCTATCTGCCTTTCAAGCTGTAAGTTGCACATTAAAGTAATAGAGCCAAGTAAGAATACATTGGTAGAGAAACAAACAGAAGACTACCACTTGCTAATTGAAGCCAAATGCTTTGGAAGGTCAATATATCAGTGCATTTTTCTGGTGGTTAGTTTGAAACAAAAGCAAGTTATTTCATTTTATCCTGTGTATTAAAATATGTAAGGCAGATTTAAGTGGTCAAAACTCTCCTCAGATTACTGCTTCCCACAGCCTTCCATTTCTCAGTAGGTTCTTTCCTTTTTACTAAGAAATACCCCCCAGAAGTACAGATATTCTGAACATTTTTAAGCAACAGATTCAGGGGATGGGAGGCAGCATTTGTTCATGATTAATCTGACATTTTACAGATACTGACACTAAAATGTTGCTTTCGGCAATGCTGGAGAAAGCTTCATAATATCTGTGTCTCCCTTAGTAGTAATTTGGAATGGAAAAGCTTGTCATTCTGAATGCCCTGAGAAAGGAGACCTTTACATTTGAAGAACTAATTAGTTAACAGCCGTTCCATGTGTTTTCTTGCAGTTAATGTGCTGAAACTGGAATGTAAACTGTTATATGCTGACATCATCATGTGGTGTTCTGGTTTAATCAGGATTCACAGTTACTGCTCCCACAGACTAGTAAACAGGGATTTATGGTTGTGGTTTTTTATGACCCCGCAATGGACTGGTGTTCTGTCCATGGGTTGTTTCACAGCCTAGTGCCCAGTGATTCTGCAACAGGCTCTGGACTGCCACGACCCTGACTAGGGGTGCCCTTAAAAGGGTGGGTCCTTGCGCTTGATTCATTGTTGAGGCCCTACCTACATCATTATACAGTAAACTTCAACTGCTCCAACCTCAAAAACCAGTGCCGTGTCAGATTAAGCTAAACAGTATGTAAATATTTAGATATGTTTGCAGTGCATGAACAGCAACCACAACATACGAACATTGTGTCCATCGGCAAAAAGAGAGGATGAAATGTGAAATCTTAAGGTTATTGTTAACTGCAACACAACACAATAATAGCAACTGATCCCTCAGCTGAGAGAGTGTGAATTTTTAAAAGCTAACAAAAGTACTCTACATCAATCATCAATTTTGAGAGTGTGTGTTTAATATAAAGAAACACAAACAAAACACATGGAAAATGCCGTGTGTTAAGAAAAGCTGATATAAATGTATAATACATGTGAAAGGGGACTGGTTAATAACTGTAATAAATCCACTAAAAAAGCAAAGTATTGTAAATATACGGAAAGGTTTTACTGGTTTTAGTTATGCTCCACCCAACACACTGACACACAGATATTTAATATACATGGTTACACATAATTATCATACTGGAATAGGCTGTATCTCCAAATAGAAATACAGTTGACCATCTACACAGCTTTATATGGCACAGCGACCTCTGACCACAGTACAACCAAGTATGATAAGAAACTGTTTTTCTTACAAGTTAGTAGCGTCCAGCACTGAAGGACTTGATTCAAGAACATTAGTTGCCAGTAATCTTAGTTGATAAATGAACGAGGCTGAACAGTTCAATTAGAACTTGACTGTGCAAAACACTCTATTAGTCTTGTTCTCCACAGTCTACAACTATTTGGTTACAATGCTCCGTTAATAGGACATGTGGAGGAAGGGAACTGCATCGAGGCCCACACAATATGTAACCAAGGAGCATTTTATCTGTTATCACCAAGTCATAGTATCTCCGTAACTACTCGTCCAGCATTTTGACTAGTTCTCCCTCTGTGAGTTTTTGGTTTATTTCCTCCATTGTGAACATTTGCAGGCGAGAGCAAGAGGGTGTGAATGGGCATACCAGCATGCAGAATTAGTTACTCATTTCTTCAAATAAAAATACATGTGAAACACAAAGCAACATTACTAAATTTTCCCTTATTAGGAAACAAACCCAATCTGAGTCTGGAGTACGTGAGAAACCCACCAAAATCTGACCTAAAACCTGATCCTTTGGCAAACCGCAACTGGTTTAGTTTGGGCAGCTGAGCGCTACATGTGGTTCAGGCAGTCCTGCGCCATTGTGGATCTCAGTCTAGAGAAACTGCACTCTTTTCACTCATATGTAACACTTCCTACTCCTGAATCACCAGAATTCTGTACGTGTGACTTCACAAGGTATCAAACTCGCTTATTACTTCCATGTTGCCAGTGCAATTGCCACTGTTATGTCGGCCAAACACTTCACCGGTGCCACAGAAAAAGCAGTTCCCGATCCCACGCACCGCCATTCTCTTCAAACCTCAAGCCTGCCTCCGCTACCTGAGTGACGTGTTTTGTAGCCCTTCCACTGACAGAAGTTTCAACCAATTAAAATACAAAAATAAGTATGACAGACGTGCAGCCAAACAAATTAAAAAACTTAATTCAATGGAATGTGACAAGGAGTGTCTAGCACCTTTTTTAGTTTGAACTTTATTTGTGGAGTTGATTTAAATTTGAAGAAGCTTCACAGAGTTGTGAATGCTTTAAAGTAATAGTAATAGTAAAATAAATGTATTAGATTAGTTTTGGGCCCTTGTAACAATTAATTAATGATGAATGGATGGATGGATGGGTAGATGTTTGTTACCATCACTATTAGGATTAAACTAACTATAGTTTCTGGATTTACATTGCTTCACCTAATCTCAGAGTGGGAAAGATAGACAGTTACTGAAGTCTCATATAGTCAGATGAAAATGATGTTTTTGGCTGGTGTCCCCAGAGGACTGTAGCCTTTAGGCTTGTGGGGAAAGTTTGCCTTCTCTTATAGTCTTTTCAGTAAGGTGCCACACAGTTATAAAGTGGATTTATATTGTAAGACCAGACTTGGACCCCCCATCTCCAAATCCCGGATCCCCTTAATCACCTTGCAATTAAAACACTCCATGGGAACTGTATGTGTAATATAGCTCCACAGAGGTGCAAGATGCAAAACTGAACACAAGTGTTTCAGCTGACTAATCATGGCTCAGCACCAATTATCAATATTCTTTACTTTGACTTAAAGGTTAGTGCAGTCCTGCTAATCCAGAGAAGATGAATAGATTGCAGTGAGCCACGAGAATGATGGTAAATCTCTGTAATGCATTTCACATTCATCAGCAGTCGCAGCTCTCGCTGCCAATGATTTCAACATTTTTCAAGATCAAAGTGCCTGTAATTTTAGAAATGCCTAGTTCCAGTTCCCAGATTAATTCCATTTAAAATTAAACATTATTTGGATCTTTGGTTTAAAATTAGCATGTTTTCCTCTCATACCTAGTTAAAGATGGTCAACACACAAAAGGAAAAATGAGAAACCACTGCACAGTATTCAGAAGTATTAAATGTGTCAAAGCTGTTTTAGGCCGTAGGAATCCAAAAAAGTGGCAGTATATATTTGTTTTATTGCAGATGAAGAATTATGTAAGAATTATGTATGTATATGTATATGTAATTTTGCCAAAAGGTCTTTGAGGTGGAATTAAACTGATTTTGAAGTACATGTTATTCTATCTGCCCATAAATTTACCTACAGGACACAGTCAATGAGTTCTAAGACTGCCCACTGAGTGGCGCTGCAGTGACTACCATAGGAGCTGTAAGGAACCAGTAAGGAACCAGGGCTGCCACCTTCTCTCTCCTCCAATGCGTTTTGAAAAAGTCTTGTAAAGTTATTTTGTTATTTATTTATTAAGGTGACACTTTTCTTCAACCTAAAACATTAAGTTTTTTTTATAATTTAGGAGCATGCCCATTTACAGGCATTTAGCATCTGGCATGATTCACTTAATGAACATTTGTGTCCCCATCTGTTCTCTATAGACCTAAGTAGTTTATGTGGGTGGAGAGCCTGAATGGTCAATAGATCTCCGAATGACGGAGGAGGGAAGATATAAGCCGGTCATACAAATTAGGTCTCACATTTGGCACACAAGTCAACATTAAACCGCAATCGATGTCATCATCTCTGCCACCACCATGCTGAAAAACTTTTTTCAGCATGCATGGAGAGAGTGGAGGATCCATGGAGAGATTAATGGGATCGCATCTGAGGTGCTCTGTTGGTGGGTCTGACTGGGAGAAAGCTGGAGGTGGTCTTTCTGATAAAGAAGGATGCACTTCCAAAGCCATAATCACTGTGAGGTGCTTGCTGGTGTTCTGCCTTTGAACTCCATACTGCTCCTGCTAGCGTCTTTGGTTAATTTGTATCTGCACAGCCCATCAATGCAGGGGGGCAGCTGAACCTCCAACTTCTGTTATATTAGGTCACGGCCAAAGTCAGTGATGGTAGTTGTATTCTTTTATGCTAATGACTTTTAAAATAGTGGTATACTGAAGACATATAAAAAATGTAGAATTTAAAAGGACAGTTCACATGAATGGCTTAAATGATTAATTCCAGTGCCAGTTTTTTTTTTCATAATAAGGGCCTAATAGTTCTTACATACCCCTAAGTACAAGAATTCATTTTAAAAAACCACATCTCACATTTAAGGAAAAAGTTATTCCTTGAAAACAATGCTTCTTCATTATGAGTAATGGCTTCATTAACAATAAGCCATTTCAGATCAATTTCAGTAAATTCAGAGGGGACAAAGGAGAATGGCAACAATCGTGCAAGTAAACATACTTTTCCGTCATTGGAGAAGTGGTTATAAATAATGGATGGATTCTGTTGTTCTTTTATTGTTGTCATTTTTAAATGCTGTTTTTTTGTCTCACTGTGTTGTTATTTTGTTGCTGTATATTTTAACTGCTGGCATTTAATAACTGCATTGCTTTATTGTAGTATTCACATATTGTATGTTTCTTCTTTCTGAAAAATCCTTCAGCTAAATCTTTAAATGAGCGATGCACAATTATTATTTTTTAACAGAATCAAATGATTCTTGTTATTGTGACACCTATCACACCTCTCTGCTGAACTGTTCTATAGTATCATTTGAGACAGACCAACGGTAAATCAAATCACTCAAATTTACGTCATTTGCACTGATATTGCCTTTCCAGAGAATTCTTTTGTAAGGTCTCCCCATGCCTTTTCACCTTCTGTAATTGGATCACCTTTTGAATTTGTGGTGAAATATAAGTGCATTTTTTAACCAGGTTATAATTTTTGTCATTTCAATCAATGGTAATTTATGCCTCATTTATGAGGACTGATGCTTGTAAACTGGGAATATATTATACAGTGAATTACAGGTGCACCTTCTATTTATTCATACAGAACTGCAGTTTTAGTGTTATTTTCTGGATAAATTCACTCATTCATGTTTAGATTGTATTTTTTTCTGTAAAAGTTTTGTGCAAAGTGGCATAATTTCTTTTCTAAAAATTCAGTAAAGCAAGTAGTTAAATAGGAACATGGCTCAGAGTCTCCTGGCATTACAACCTACAGCCTTTGAGCACAAGGATTATTTCTCAGTGTGCACCACAGTAAATGGTCTGGAATGCTGCGTGTCATAGAAACATTTGAGTATTCTGACCTTTTACAGCCCAATACATATAAAATGCTGAACTAAAGCTTTATTAAGGTTGGAACATTAAAAAATAAAAACACTTCCAACTAATTAAAATTCAAAAACAAAATAATTGTTTTGTTGGTATATTTACCAAAACCTGTTTATTTGTGCTCTCAGTATGCTTTGTATGTGCGAATGTGGATGTTTTTGTTCCCTCAGTTTTCCATGCCACATTAGAATGCCTGTACTTTTTTCAGGGGTTATAGCTTGTGACAGATATCAAAGTGTTGTTCTAATTTAACTGAAATTTATCTAAAATGGCTTATTGTCAAGAGTAAAGTAATTCAATGTGATACAAACCTTGAAGCTTTGGAAATCCAGGCTAGAGGCAATAAGCTTATTAAAGTTCTTTTGCATGTAGTGTTGACTTATAAGAGCTATAATATAAAAATCTGCATTTTTGACTTGAACAGGAAAGTCATTTTTCACCCTTCTTTGGCCTGCTTTCATTTTGCATACATTGAGTACATTAAGTTTTTCCAGGGCTGTTCTCAAAGCTTTGTATATTAAAAAAGTCTAGTGCTGCTTATGAATGGATTACATGGGTTGCAGTCAAATCACTTGACCAAAAGCCACCTCTTCACAACACAGAGCTGTTTCCATTTTATTTACAAAATGCAGGATTTTCACTTATTAATGGTTGGGTCTCATGCTGAGAGGACAAAACCTATACTGTGGAAAACATGATTCATCAGGAGCGCCTGCTTCTCCTCAGCCTCCAGCCATAATTAAGAATAAAGGTCCATGCAGGAGGTGCAAAACAGAAAAGGTTATTGGAATCAATTCCCGAGCATATTAAAACTGTCTGCTGTCATTACATTTTTTAAAAAAAATTTCTCAGAATTGGCAGACATGAACTTTAACGCACCAGCTTAGTATTCTTTCCCTGAGGCTTTCCTGCTGGTTTCAAATGTTTTTCTGTCCTTCGTTACATGACAAGTTCAAGTTAATTTATGAAAAAATCGACCTCGGCAAAGCTGGCAGAGAGGAAGCTGGACACAGGAACTACATAAAATCCAGCCAGTTACCCGCAGGAGACCCCATAATTCATTAAGTCCATTCATGAGGTTGTACATTGCTGGACATGAGCACTCACAACTACAGTATGATAGATCTCCAAAGAGCAGGGAGTGATAAAACTAGACTGCCTCAACTCCTCTGTTCACTGCTCTTCTCTGGGGTCTCAGGGCAGCATGTGTTTCATGATCAAATGTGAAATTACACATTAACAGCAGCTAGTCTTGGGAGTGTGTTATGGATCAGAGCTGTTTCTAGATTAAAATCTACAAGTGACCAGGTTATAACTTGTGCATATCAGGAAAAATTCAAACACTATTTACTTAAACGAATATATAATTGTTAAAATAAGCTCAGAGACATATTTCAGGCATATACACATTTGTAAGTCCGTTTCCAAAATAACACACAGATAATAGTGATTATATAAGTATGTTTCTGGCTTTTTTCGTCGATCTCAAACATTTGCTGCAGCTGTGCCACTAAGTCTTTGGTTATTCCCACATCACAATTCAGAGAGCTCTCTGGGTCGCGCTTTTTCTGAACTCCGTTTTTTGCATTAATTCTGTGAAGAGTTTTATTTAAAAATGTTATCCTGAAAATACATGGTTTCATGTTAAGGGGAGCTCTAGTGTACTCCATGTAAACAGGTATGCATGAACTAAAGTGTGGTTTTTGGGTTTTTGGACCACATGTAGAATATATTCTCTGTACTCCATAAGGCCTTGGTAATACTCACCTCTTTGGAAATCTGCCCAGTTTAGATTCCCTTTCCTGTTTTGATATTAGTCTGTTTGATTCCTCAGAAATCAGGTTCAAGAGGGAAGTTAAAGGGCAATGATTTTTCAAGGGTTAATCAGCAAACTTACTCTTACTCCTGCATTCTGTTTTATTATGGGTACAGCAGGTGCTGTCGCAGTTACAGCTGCTCCCGTTGGATTCAAAGGACCCGCGTTGGAATCCCACCTCCTGCTGTAGTTCCCTCGAACAAGGTACTTACCCTGAATTGCTCTAGTAAAAATTCCTCAGCTGCATAAGGGGGGTAAATCATTGTAAGTGGCTTAACATAAGTTGCTCTGGAGAAAACCATCAGATAAATGAATAAATTTAAAATAAATTTTCCTCAATAACTGCTGAGGTCGGTACGATTGCAGTATTTTTTTGCATATTTTTTCCTAGGTGACAGTTTTTAATTGTAGCCATTTTTACTTGGATGGATGTTTGCTGAAGTGATTCATGTTCTTTACTTTGCTCAAGGACCTGTTCTGCTACTTTTGTATCCTTTTGTTGCTTTAATCATAATATAGGCCTGTTTGTCTATTTTGCAACTATATAGCCTATACAAGTACGTTTTACTTTTTATCATGAGTCTTTCAAAAGCATTTCCTTGTTGCTCTGTAACATGTTGGATGTATAATGTCAAGGTCTACTGAGTGTTGTATTGCTGCACTTTACAATGGACGTGAAGGCAGTTTTGAGTCATAACACACTATTTCTTACATTTTTTTGGTGTGTTTTACATCATCTGTGCTCCTGTCGTCCTTACTATTTTGTCAAATTCATTTCTCTCCCACTCATTTTATCAGATCAAAGGAATTAGCCTCAATTCTAGTGCCCACAGACACCTTGATGATGCCAGGCAAACATATCCCTGTCATTGTCAACTTTCATTCCACACTTTTTATAACCACATGAAGGACACAGCCTAATTCAGTTTAAAGTGTAGCATATTTCTTTGTGCAAAGATGAGTTGATAAATTTTGGCTGAGCTGAGATGCTCCTCAGAACAAAAGGCTGCTGCCAGGTTTGCTGGACAATGAGCGGCCACTGACAGATTTTATAGAGGTGATCACTGAAGTAGAAAAAGCCCATCCAAAGTATACAGCCCTCCCTTAAGGAAACACAAACTTACATTGTGCTGGTGTAAGTGACAATAGGCATTATTTCATTATTCCAAAAAGAAGCAACAGCACAGAGTGATTGTCCTGTATGGTAACTTGAAGGCAGTGCACCTCTTGCTTGTCTTGTTTATGTCTGTTTGAACATTTTAGTTTAGTTCAGTTAATGTGGACTTATCAGCCCCCCGTAGACAACAGTACAGCCTAGAAATGGAGAAATGTGCTTGTGTCTTCCACTGGGTCCCTAAAACAGGCAGGTCCCATGTGATACCAGCTATATTTCAGTATACCCAAAGCCCCTTGTGACTTACAATCTGTAATGTTTAAGGTTGATGAAGAGAGAAGGGAACAAAATCACCTTCTAGGCACTTATTGTGAGGACTTGATACTCTATAGCCCAGTTTTCAAAGGTCAGGTCAGACATACAAGGCTTTGTGGAGACTTCCTAATGCATCAGAAAGGTTAACCACAAACACCAGAGAGTAGATATATTCCCCTGTCTCTGATGTGTTGCCAAAGCAAGATTAGTTTCACAGTTCTCCTTGACACCATCTGTAGACACTAGACCCATCACAATGTTGGTGTAAAACAGGGCTTAATGCTGAGTCTGCCTGAAATATTTAATCTGACTTCTGTGAAGAGACATCCACTCATCATTCTGAACTGTCTCCACACCAATTTAGGGTTTTTTTTGTCACTATGGAATTAGGGCTTTAGAAAAACTCAAACACATGACTGCTGTCATGTTTAGGACCCGGATGTCACCATGACCTCTTGATAACAAAATGTGTTTGTTTTCCTCACCTTCTTCACAGGTCAGGACAAATCTGGAGTCTTTTAAATGGTGTAGACTGCTGTCTATGGTTTATTACTTTTCAGAATTAACAGCATGAGCTTTTGTCGAGTAAGTTGATGCAAAGCTGCCAGAATTGTTTGCAGGCAAGACTAATTGTTTTAAAAAGCCCTTCAGTCTCGACCATGTGGTGATTAAGTAAGATTAGTACTTTAAGCGACAGGAACCATGACACAATAATGAAACAAGAAGTTTAGCGTCTAAAAAGCAGCAGTAATGGGAATGTACTGGAGAAGACATTCTTTTTGGCCTCCCATGTAGTTTGCTTGAGGAAGCACGGCAAGGACAAGCTGTCATTTTCAGGGTTACTGGAGATATGGGGAAGAGTAGAGACTGGTGTATTAAAAAGTAGTGTGGTATAGGAGGACCTCTTCTCTCCTACCGAGCTTTTGACACATACAAGCAGCTTGGCCCCCCAACCACAAATCAGTTGTACCTCTGGATGGACCTCCTTTGACACTAGTAAATTCCTTTGACATTTGTCATGGAGTCCAGTGGAAAGCAATGACTTTCATTACCCCGCTTAATGAGTAGGGCAGATCAGATGCCTGCACCTCAAGGTCTCCTTCATGTCCGAAAGATGGCAGCGGTAAATTAGAATTACGTGTTGTGCTACCTCAGCATATTTTCTAATCTCTTTCGCCTCATCTCTAATGTGCAATTATAAACATTTCAGACAACAGGACAGATGATTTATGTACATTGCAACACAGAGTAGAATAAAGGTTCAGCTTTTTTAAAAAACATTTCGCAAACAAGAGCGTCTTTGGAGTATTACAATGCAATCAGGGCCCTTTCAGTGCAGCATAAGTGAAGACCTAAATAACTGCTTGTATGCAAAAAAGACACTTTATTATATTTCCTATAATATACACTAAATGAATCTTTTGCTGTGAAAGTATGTTAAAGATGCCTAGAAATAACAGTGGTGTACAGAAGACAATAAGCAGATTGTCAACACAACCATTTTGCTTTCTTAAATGTCATTGTAGCTTCCTTTTTCCCATCGTGAGGGCTGAGTGCAGCATGACCCACTGCCTTGATGGGCCCAGCTGTGTGGTGACCTGCTCTGTGCCCTGATCCCCCAGTGTGGCATGCGAGAGTGCCGATCTTCTGCATCACCTCTTTAATGCCAGCTGCACCTGCCTCCACCTGCTCTCTGCCAGCGAGGGGCTTGACACTCTGCATGAATATTTCAGATGCTGCACAGAAAAGAATGAGGAAACTTTGCTTTAAATCTGCCTTCAGCTCCCACCTATGCGCTGGTCTGTCTTTGGGAAAATGAAGACATCAGCTTGCATGTGAGGGACTGGGTTAGAAAAAAGAGTAGAGATTAGCCCCTCCAAGGAGACTGATGTTGCCCGAGCAGAATGATGGTAAGTGCCCAGCCAGCTGGTTGCGCTGAAGCTGAGGTTTGAGCTCACAGGGTGGGATCAGCTGCATGGCTTCTTCATTCCCATAATTCTTACTTCTTTACTTTTGACAACTGTTTCATAAAAGGAAACATATGTGGCATGAATGTGGGAAAAGTGCTTAGTTGTGAAATGCAATGTCAAGAACTGTCAGAGTAAACATGAACTTATTGAGCCACATGATCGGCAAAGAACATTTGCCCAAGTAATATTTAGAAAATGGACTGCACAATTGCAAAAGATGGCCTCATTTTGGTCTTACATAATTTGACTTACTACAGTGAGGTAAACAGATTGCAATCAGGACAGGTGGAAATACTGTGTTACATAAAATGCTTTATTTTAGTTTTGTCACTTCCATGATTTGGTGCATTTTTTTTAATGATCACTGGCACAAATCAGTCAAGTTGCAGGTGTTTTTTGCCAGATACCAAAGTTTCTGTCATAATGACATGCATTTTTCTCTATCTGTGTTCATGTATAAATTAATGAAGTTTGCCGAATGTTAGAATGAGGCCATCTGCTTACTGACCGAGCAGCACCAACTAGATTCATGATCTATGAAATTGTTAAGTCTTTCATTTGCCTGTACCTGCCAGTGCAAAAGTAACTTGATCACGAGCAACAGGACTTCAGCACATCCTAGATCATAGTGTGTTTGATATATTATCCCTCACCGACCACCCATGCAATGCAGAAATGCTTGAAGAGGACCACACTAACACCATGCGACAGATCACACCACAAAATACAGGGTTCCACTGCAGAGAAGGCTAAATACATACTAGTCTCGTTTTTCTCTCATACAGATTTAACCTGTATTGTGTTTCCAACCCTTCCAGAGACAGTAGGCTTTTATGAACCATCTCCCAGAAATAAATGCACAAATCACATTTGCTCTTGTTTCACATGCCTGTTCAGTAGATTCTTGAGAACTGCAGGCAAGGGAAAGTTTGTTAAAAATAAAATGTGTCTAGTCAATATCTCCACCCACCTCTTTCCCAGATGGAAATTGATGGATGGCATGGTGTAGTCAGTGCCTGGTGCCTCTAAAACCATGACTTTCTAGGGTGGAACAGCACTGGGCTTTCTTTAGGCTGAATGATCCAGAAAATCCTATGACACCTAATTAATACATGGAAAACTGGCATGCTGCACTTTTCCCACTTAAACTTAAAAAAAAAACATTTAAAAAATAGTCTGGAAATTTTAACTGCCTTTTAGGCTTATACAAGGTTTACACAACTCCCTTCATTTAGTACGAAATACTTGATTTGCTGCTTTCATAGTAATCCAACCCATCGGTATTCATTGCAAGTTGGTGTTGGTTCTTCTTGCAGAGGTGGACATGGCAAATACACTAGTGTTCTCATAAAACATTCAAAAATAACAAAGGAGCCAAAGAAATCATTGTTTTTGTGTACATTTAATATAAATTCCCATACCAAAAATATTAGCTTTATGGATGCCTCCATTTCAAAGAAATGCGTTACACCATGTTTAAGGTGTTTCATCCCTACCTCAAAAAAGATACAATTAAGGATCATTTTAAATTGCACAGTAATTCATTTTTTTGTAATAATGATAATGCAGCATACAATTACTGTCACACTGGAAATTTTTTAAAAATTATTAGCATTATGTGTTTCTGGTGACTGTAACTATCCATCACATCCAACTCTCTTCCCCACAGCCCCATGCCTCCATTCCTATTAAGTTATTGTCACTTCAGTCTGTGCACAATACAGCTATACCTGCATTTACTTTCACAGAGATTCCAACAGCTACCGATTGTGGCCTTTGATCAGCTTCTTACAAAAATGACCAATAACTGGACAGACAAAAACTGTTAATAAACCAGCACGAGACACACAGATATAAATAAAATCCAGAATAATTTTTCAGGTGTGGGTTAGTTAGCCTAGCTTATCTTATTCAGTGATGCTTTTAACGTTACGATTAAATACTTTCCCAAAACATTTAAAATATTTACTTTTACATGCATGGTGTAGGCAGTATGTGCTTTAAAGAAAACAAAGTCTTTTATCCAAACTGTCGAAGATTAAAAATTCTTGAAGAATATTACTTTTAAGGAAAAACTAAGGAGATTTAATATTTAAAGCCTGCTGAAAACCATTTCCTCTCAACAGAGCCTCTGAATTTTCTAGCTTCTAAGATCTATGTGGAACCTGCTGGTGAAAAATGAGCACAAATGAACCTACCTTGAAATAAGCTGTATTCCGAGTCATGGTTTGTCATTGTGCAGTGTGTGGTTTTTTTATAACTAAAAAATTGTACAGCTAAATTTTTGGAAGCATGTCCATGAATAGCTCATAAAACAAAAACAGTTTTATTTTCTTCTTTTCTCTGTTCTTTCTGTACTTTACAACAGATGAGAGGCTATGTGAGACATTTATTTCCTGCTTGCGGTAGGATGTCTCTGTACTTGAAGCATTCATATAGAACTCATTACAGCCATCCAGATGGGACTTGCTTCCTGGCACCTTGCTCCTTCTCAACTTGTTCAAATATCTTTTGTCATTTATCGTTTAAGCTTCCCAATGGGCATGTGACGTTGCAGATGAACTGCCCCCTTAGCAGACAGGCAAGTGAAAGGTGTCAAGGCCTGTCCTCCCTGCTCAGGCAGCTGCACCGATCATCTCCTGCCAAGGCTGCCCCACATCAAGATGCTGTCACAATAATGTAATTTTGCCCACCAAAGCAGAGATTTTAAAAAGCAATGGCCTATTAAATGTCTGATTTTGATTTATGAACAAGGCCTTATCTGTAAATACAGCTGGTTCTTGGCTTATGAGGAGGTTTCCTTGTCAAACCTTCTTCATATATTGACATGTCACAAATTCCCTTATCTTTATTATATAAACCACAAGGCTATATGAACGTTGAGCATTCTATGTTGTTTAATATGACAAACACCAGCACATCATATTGAATTAATAACAACATAGAAAAAACAGTAATATAAATGCAGTGCTGTATTATAATTGCTATACTCTATTATTATTGTATCTTCACAGTGCACTATTATTCTGAAACTATTTTCCTTTCCATTATTTTTCAGCACCACAGACTATTCAGGTTATAACTGGTAACTATTGTAAATAGTGGAATTATGGAATAGTGGAATAGTGGAATTATGTTTTCTTAAATAAAACACAGTCAGTATTAGACCTTAAATTTGTTATTGAGGCAATAACATATCATTAGAAGAAAGCATCACGCAATAAAAGTAATGCAGTTAAGGTTAAGGACTGTGCTTGTAAAGTCTGGGTTGTCATAAGTTTGGTCTGTCATAAGTTAAGGACTTCTCTCAAATGCTTTTAGGGTAGATTTGTTCAAAATTCAGTTTCCCTCAGTAAACAAATAAAATGTTGAGAAAAATAATCAAGGAATGATTTTTTTTAAATTTAGTTTTTAATTTTATGAATAATTGTGCATTAAAATGTACACAATGTGTCACTGGGTTAAAGTGAATAGGAAACGTGATCCAGAATTTTAATCATCTTTTTCAATTCATCAAAGATTTGAACATTTCCTTCTTAAATCCCCTATATTTTACACAACTACAACAGAAGAATGAATGAAATAATTTTGTACAGTAAGTTGTGATGGTAAGTTGAGTGAGCAAAATAGAGAAACCGAAAGAGAAGGAGTTGAAGTGTGAGCTAATAAAAGCACACGGAAGATAAGAGCACTCCGTATGCAGCCTGACAGCAACAAGTGACTTGGTCTTGAAGCTATTCATTAGGCCCAAGATGAAATATTGATCGGTGTTGAAGCTGCACACGCAGACTCTCACCAGCTGGCCAAAGACCTAGTCCCCTGCTGGTTCTGTGGCTCACCCAGCTCCCCCAGTTGCTAAAATAAACAGTGGAAATAATAAATATACAAACAAATTTACTTCCTTGCAGATATTTTAAGATATTTGTTTGTTCGGGTCCTCAGCCCCATTTCCCCTGAGACAGGCAACTAGAGGAGTGTGAATGTGCTTTGTGGGACCGCCTGAATTTTTCATAGAGCAAGGACGTTTTCTACTGCAGTAGTGACCCACCACATGGCAAGTTCAAGTGCAGTAAGCACATTTTTATATTTGTTTCTTTGGAACCTCTACCAGGCCCCTAGACAACTGTTTATTTGTTGAGTTACACAAATGACCCAGTGGCTTGGCTCCAATGTGCTCCACAGAGATGCTGTCACCACCGTATGGCCACGCTTCTACAGCCAGTTATGAGATTCTCTAAAAAAACCCTAAAATATCTGAACATTTCTCCAAGTCCAAAAATGTCACCTAAATCTGTGTTACACATAGGTTCATTTTTAATCTGTATTTCTATCCTTTCAACCTTCATGCGTCTACTGTACTTTATTCACGAGCTGCTTCAGGGAGCTCTGTTTAATGCTTCATGTCCCAGGAGGGTATATTTGATGGTTCTTCATTTCTGAATCTGTTTATGTTTATATCTTGTCCTTAAAGTTTCTGTCATCATCTGCATAACCATATGAACTGAAAGTCAGCAGGAAGAGAAGGGCGAGTCCCCCTCGGAAGGTAGTGGCTTTTTTCATGTCAATATTTAAATGCCAAAGATAGAGGAAAATCAGGAGGAAAAGCAAAACACTTCAGCAGGTGGAAACCAACCTGGGAGACCACACAAAGAAACCTTTTACTGAAGATATTTGTACTGGTGGTAAGAGAAGGATAATGCCAGTTTTTCTAGCTTTTCTAGTTTTGAAGGCTCATCGCCTGCACCTGAGCATGGTTGGCTAAACAGCCAAGGTATGTGAGGTTGGAGCCAGTCAATGGGTATGTCCTCACTAGTAGCCACTGTGTATAATGTGAATGTAAATGTGCTTAATTCTCTGAAGAACTGATTATCTAACTCCACTTATTTATTCCATCACTTTTGATACTGGATGGACTTGTCTGCTGTGTTAGTGGTAGTCTTCATTGCCTGCAATGCAGTTTATGCAGTTATCATAGTTTTATCAGTGCTTCTATTCAGTTTCTTTGTAAACACTTGTGTTATTTTAATACTCTTATTGTGACAGGGTTAATATCAACCATAACCATAGTATTTCAGGCCTGTTTATGCACTCTGGGCAGTTTGTCTGCCTCTACCTCTACCTGGCCTAAGGCACTTGAGGTAGAAGACAGCAATAAGCACTGGTCCAGGATCATCTGCCACAAGCAATCTTGAACCGTCATAAATCAAAATTAAGAACTGCTTCCAAATATAATGTTTACCTGATGCCTGGAGGACCACCAGCCCCAATAGCACAGGGCTTTCAAAGGTATTGCAACTCAGCCCTGCCCCAGGCCTTTCCAGGATGTTGCTGAGAAAACAAAGCATTTGGACGTCTCTGCACTGTAACTGTAACTGCTCCTGTCCTCTCTAGTAGCAGGACTGTGGCTGGAGGAAGGGGAGCCATGACTCTGTGGGTGTCAGCCCACCTGAGTCATCTGTCAATGCCATACTGAGTACTATCACATTAGGAATGAGAGCTGCTTTGAATTAAATGAAGCAAACAGCAAACCATCTAAAATGTGGTGTCATTTAAACAGTGTATTTTTTGGTGTTTATTGGGATCTCCACTGCACATCTAATATGTATAATCTAGGATCAGCTATGATACAGTGGAGTGTTTCCACAGACGCTCAGTCAGTTTCTGCTTCTTCACATTGTAAGTCCTCCTTTGATAAGCCTACCTGAAAGTGGTAGAAATCACTTGATGTGTATATTACTGCTGATTTGCAAACAGATGATAGTAACTCAGTTGACAGTTATCTTAGTGTAAATATCAATGCTTTTTTGCTTTATAAACATTACATTAACATTAAATTCAATTGTACCCTTTTGAAATCACTATATTTGTGTATCATGAAGCCTATAATGTATTTTTTTAGGAAAAGTGATTTTTTATGAGCTGTCAAGGGAATGTTAATGACAAAACAAAATAGAAATGACTAGGATGAAACTTGCCAGCAGTTTGCGCTACAAACACATTTTGACTCGACTGATATTTCTGTGACACCATCCTGCCACCTATTGGATCCATACGGAACTGACTTGAACGTAACCTGTAAGAGGTCTGGATTGTTTAAAGTGCACGAACAGGGTGCTTTTCACCTAAGTAAAGAAATGAATACAAATTTACTGTCTAAATATGACAAGCTTCCATAAAAAAAGTCCACTTTCTGATAGCTGTAGTTTGCAAGGAGTTATAGTTTCTTCTGGTTTAGTATATTGTATATACAAATAGAATATTCATTTTCACTTCATTGTATTGTTCCACAATTCATAACTGAGCAGAATAATCAGTTTACAGTGAGGTGGAATTACACCGATGCAAATTTCCAAATGTTACTACTGTATTTAGTGCTGTGGGAGGCTGCTTTAAGCAAACAGTGCTGTATTTTTCTCATCCTGGAGCCCACCGAATCCACTAAAGGAATCACTTCTTGCTGTTAGATGAGACTGTTGTACTTACAAGATCTCCCCACATTAGTACATCATAATCCGTAAGCTGGATGCAGATCTAACCAGTGTTGTGGATCTTTTCATTCCTTTTTTATGCTTTTGGATGAAACCCATTTAGTTGATTGATTAAAGATTGTCCGAAGTCCCGTCCAGATTTGACTGAAATAGCAATACCTGATGTCAAGCACTAGTAGAAATGCATGGTTGAATATTCCTAGTTTAGAAGAGGAAAGTTTGTTTCAGTGTTGGTAAAAACAAACTAAGAGAATTGTATCAAATAAGCAGGAAAATAGTGCACTTTACTGAAAATTTTCACACTATTTTGTGTGTATGCACAAGTTACTTTTGTTTACAGAAATTAGACAGCCAAAGCCAACAAAATCTCTTATGGTAGAATTGCTGCATTCCCTACATAGGTAGCACTGACACATTAGTTGAGATATACAAATCCCAAAAGAAAAACAAGAGGAAACAAGAAAAAATTCTGTAAGATAATTGAGGAATATAGTAAAAGCTTAAGTACTTTATATGTTTCCTTATTTAAAGGTTTTGCTGTCTGCAGTCAGCAAATCCTGAGTCAGGTCATGCTATTCCCTTGAGAGACCAGAACAGTAAATCCTCCTACACAGAGCACTGGAGGCACAACACGAACTCAGCTTTGAACATGAAGATGACATACTTAGGGCAGTAAACTCAGCATTTTTACTGTTTGGTCAGCTGCACATAAAGGCTTTAAAATTGTGGTTTTTAAAGTTTTGAGAAACATATGCAGAAGGTGTAATCATCTTTGCACACAGAGGGATTCTGATATGAATTCTCATGTAATGTGAATGACAAGATGAATTCTTAGACATTTTGCCTAAAATTTTTTTATAATGTTCATCAGAGGTGTAACTAAATCAGAATCCTGAAAGGATATAACGTGAATGTCGTGTAATCAGGTGGAGGCTAAAGGTATAGAGTGGGGCTCTTTCCGGGGTGTCATTGTGTCACAGGTGAACTAGTGCAGGGAAGCCTAGCAGAAGTGGTGTGGGTTGGTCAGCCTCAAATGACATAAAACATCACATCAGAAGAGCGATCACTAAGGGGATAAAAAAGCATCCATATCTGCTGTTCGACTCTTCTGTTGGTTCCTGCAACAACCGAAAGATGTCCTATTTTGTTATTCCAAAATATAATGATTTTATTATTTAATAAAAAGGATATATACTAAGGAATTTGAGTGAACTACTGCTAAGGTTGTGCAATAAAATCTAGTGAAGAAGTGAAAAGTTCAACATGTCTGCATGTTAATGTGATACAGAAGTGTTGCTCACAGTTATGAAGGGCAAAAACAGCCACAGGAATGGGTCTAAAGGTTGTTCAAAGCCACTGAAACTACTATTTACACTAATTTTTAAAGAAGCTATAATTACCAGTGTGGGTAGTGTAGTGGTTAAAGAGGCTGCCTTCTACTCAAAGAACCCAAGCTTAAAGCCCCACTCCTCTTGCAACACCCTTCACCAACGTACTTCCCAAGTTGTTCCAACAGCAAATTCCTAACAACTTTAATATTTCAATAACTGCTTCATATACAAAGAACATTGTCCTTTGCCTTGTACAGCAAGCTAAATGATTAAATCTTTTTAAGTTATTGCATTAATTTATAATTTACCTTGATTTGTATTCTTACCATTAGACCCTTTTTTTGTTTCTGTTATACTGATGATTTCATTGTTTTTCTCAATTTAATTTTTTAACGTACAATTTTTTTGCAATTTACACGATACTACTCACCCTTCCATAAACTATCACTCATCAAAGTTCAAAACAAACATTAATCTGTCCAAACTTCTAATTCTCTCATCAGCCAAGCTCCCACATGTGCCCTCAGTCTCTGTAAAAGGTCTTTATTCTGGTCCCAGAGGCAGTCTTCAGTCCGGGCAGACTGATGGGGCTGGGACTCCTGCCTACCACAAATAAACTAAAAAAAATGTAACCTATTGAATCTACTAATCAAAACACTAACAAATATAACATTTTTTGGTTGGAAGCTACAGTAGTTTCAACTAAGTGTATCTGTTTTTTTTTTAAACACACAATTTATGTTGTCTCTTGGTCAATGCTGTATATGATGTAACAGGTTTCCAAATGGTCTGGTCCCAACTTGTGCTCAAAATGTGGCTGCAGGTCATCCGGGGTGAGGCCATTTGCAAAGTAGGAATGGATTTCTTCATACAGCTTCGGTCCAACACCCTCTGTAGATACATTTACACATTTACAGTCCTTACCTTTAACTTCAGTAGGCTTTACCTGCTTTTAGTTTGTTTAATCATTTCCATTTGTGCATAATCATCAGCATACAAAACAAAGCAGTTTTCGAGACCTCAAAAGACCATAAATAATTTGCCTCTAGAAACAAATATTTAATGATAGAGAAAATCCATAAAGTTTAAATTATTCAACGTTAATAAAGCATTGGTTCTGTATCTCATTGTAGCTGTGATAATAGAGACAAATCTTTGGAGAGTGGGTGTGAAATCTAGTGTGAAATCTGGTAAATCATAAATTTCTGTCAAAATAAATTGGTTTTCCACATTAAAGCTTTAATTATATTGCAACTGTCAAATATTTTACTTACCGACACACTTCTCTCTTATGCGTTTCAGTGTAGCAGAAAAGGCACGGCCCTCTCTGTGCTGCAGCTCCTCCTCAAAATTTTCATTTTGCACAGTGACCTCCATATCGTTCCTTGCACTGCTGACCACTTGAAACAGCTCCTCCTCTTCAGCTTCCTCAAAGTCATCAGGGTACTCGCTTATGTCTGCTTCGCCTCGGTCAGCTGCGAGCAGGAGTCAGAAACCAAAGTAAGCTGGACTCATTTCTCCTATGATGTTACTTTTTCAACCATCTTAGAACTAAGAGTGGTTTTGTTCTTCAACATGCTGACTACAAGGGAACCAAAGCAGGAACCCCATGTGAACATAGACAGAAGGTACAAACTCCACACCATCAGAGATTGATTTGAAACCATGTCTGAACCACCCAGGAATTGTAAAGCACCACTGTGCCGCAACTGGAATCATGTTGTTTCAAAATATATCCCAGTTTTGAATTATCCAGTCAAACTGAGCTGTCGCCAATTAAAATGGAATGCATGCTGAGATACCATTAGTTTAGGAAGATTGATAAGTAATTATACCTTTAAGGTATCTTACATGCATAAAAAATGTCAGTTGTTTTGTTGTCTGCATTTCCCACCTCTCCTTACCGTCTTGCTCTTCAGGTACCTCTTCAATGTGTACATTTAGAGGACAGGATGACTCCTCTACAATGTGTTCCTCAATGGAGGACAAACTCCCCTCTTCATCAAAATCATCAGAATATTCAGAGACATCTTCTGCTTTGTCCCTCTGGAGGATCCCCTGTGTTTCTACATCCTCCTCCTCGTGTAGATTTACTGGGGCTGACTGAGCTCTGCCATAGCCGCTGCTGTCCTTCAACTCATAAGGGGAGACCACAGTCTTGCTGCAGGAGTCTAATTCTGGTATATCATGGGGGACAAGGTTACTTTGGGTACCATGTTTAACACCCTGGTTACACTTTGTAAGTTGGTTCTCATGCTGCTCCACAAATTTCCCAAGATGCTCTTGGACATAGGTCATGTTCAATATGCAACTTGCACTGGGGCGCTCCCCTGGGTCTAAGCAAAGCATCTTTTTAATTAGAACAACCAAGTTCTCAGAGTACATGTCTGGTATTTTGCCGTAATCCCCTTTAATGATCTTGTAATACAAACAAATGAGGTTCTTGGCCTCAAAGGGTGGCCTGAGTGCACTTATCTCAAAAAGGAGACATCCAAGGGCCCAGATATCAGATTTGGAGCTGTATGGGACATCCTGGCAAAGCTCTGGGCTCAGGTAGCTTGGCGTTCCGATGCATGTGTTGGCCATGTCTGTTGTGTGGTTCATGACTTTTGATATTCCAAAATCTCCCAGTTTTATTATGTTTTTCTTTGTCAAAAATATGTTGGTGGTTTTGATGTCGCGGTGAAGTATTCTGACTGAATGTATGTAGTTTACCGCCATGACAACTTGCACAAACCAACCCATGACGTGGTCTTCTGTAAAAAGCTCCTTCTCCTTCCTCTCTCTGATTTGGTCATCCAGTGTCCCACCATCACAATAATCCATAACAATGTGAATGTATTCATCATCAATGAAATGACTGTAGCAGGATACAATATGGGGATGTTTGAGTTTCTTGAGTATTTCAGCTTCCTGTTCCACAGCCTCTGCAGTTCTTGTTTTTCGACAGCTGTTGATCTGTATTCTTTTCACAGCATACAGCTTTTTGGATTCTGCATGTTTCATTAGAAACACTACTGCACTTGCACCCCTTCCAAGTGTGAGAACATTCTCATACATATCCATGGTATTATTTTTATTTTTGTAGCTGCAAAAACAAACAAAAAAAGTTTAACTTAAACTGTTTGTGCTATTACCTTCCTCCTTTATCTATTTTGAAATGATCAGCAAGCACATTTTAGTGAAACAGTATGAGTCTATAGTCAGTGTTAGTAGAGTGTAATGTGTTCTGTGATGCAGAAAACTCTTTTGAGTACCAAACTCTCAGCGATAACAGTCTTGTTGACTTAACGGTCTTATAGGCTCATTTGATCAGTAACTGATATAGCATCGACAGCTTTAGATAATGTTAATTAAAAATAAGCAACTTCTTAACCCTAATTTTTATTTAGTAATGTTGGAGATGATTGTGATGTACCCCTGCCCTGAATTTTATCTCCTGGTTTAATTTTTTTTCCCACCCTGGTTCACACACTGTTTAAAGCCAACTAAAATAGTAAGGAGGCTAAACTGATGCAACAGCAAAAAACGCTTATATTTCCAAGACCAGTTATAATTACCTGCAACCAGACGTAGTGATCTACCTTGTATGGAATCAAAATGGATGCAATGATTAAAACAATCAAATGTTATTTTGTAGTTGCATAATAATAACTAAAGATGCAGAAGGTATTGCTGTCATTCTGGTTTTGTCCCTTACTAAACTTTAAATAATTAAACATGTGACCTGAAAAACTGGATGGCAACAACCTAACTTTCACAAAGATTCTTCCATGATGATTGAAATTCCTGAGACTGGGAGCGACAGTGTTTTATTCACAAAAAACAAATTTTCCTTGTGGGCTAGGAAATATGAAAGAGGAAAGAGGTTTTCTACAAAAGGACCGTGAACGATGCGTTGCCAAGCCGTGGACAAACAACTTAGGAAATAAAAATACCATATTTTACAAAGTATAAATCGCAGTTTTTTCTCACCTAGAAGCCTGGTGCGATTTACACTCAGATGCGACGTGTAACAAAAATCTACATACAAAGTAATTAATAATAAAAATGATAAATACACGAAAACCTAATACTTTATAAAGTGACGTATCCATCAATGTGTTCGCTGCAAGATCCATTTTTAATCCGCCGGCAGGAACGGTTACCATGAGGAGCCCATCTGGTGTGGGGTGATGCTACAGGTAAAACACCTGCTACGTGCGACTTGTTTCAGTAATTTAGTCCTCAAGTGTTTCTGTAAATTTTTATATGTATGTGAAAATTGTAAGGTCTAGTACAAACGATTAGAAAGTTAAACCACATAAGAGTACCTGCAAAGTACCACTGATTCAGCTCTAAAATAATTTAATGGAACTCCTGAAGAAATTAATGGGGAAAAACTGGAGACAAAGCTTGAGAATAAAATTACCCTGAATTAGCTTTATCACAACTATTATGCTAAAAAAAAAACTATTTCCGTTAATTTTATTTAAACTTCGTATATTTACTGTACATTTAAGGATACAAAAATAAGAAATCTTTAAGAGATTAAAGATCTTAAGGAAGTAGTATTGTTTTCCGCTTACCGAACAGTTAAAGTGAGCACTCTCCCAGCCGAGGACAGTTGCCAGACGTCTCAAGTCAACCAGGCAAATTCACATGATAGTTATGCCCTTGATGATGATAAACATTCGTATCATTTACAAATGTAACAGCAAATATTCATCTTAAGACGATGCATCGCCGAATACAACGAGCAAAAAGAACTGCGGAACCATTTATCTCCCAGCCCAGTACGGTCTCCTCCAACGTTTTTAGCGTCTCCCCGTCACCATGGCTACGACTTGCTCCCAAGACAAAATTATATGACACGAAGTGCAGTGTCCTATGACGAACTTGAGCGCCATCATTAATCATTCAAGGAGACTATTGTTGTGCGGTTTATTAAGCACTTTCCAGCAGCACCCAGTACTAACAGGAATATATTATAATATTTCCATCCAGGGGCTTAGTTCACAGGCTAGCGCCGTATGATAGGCCCCGCAGCAGCCTAAGCAGGGTACCCTGAGGGGGGTGTAGCGGTCCCTGATGATAGATGGATGGATTAACTGCGAACAATGGGCTTAGCGGCTCCTTATCTGTATTTAAGTGCAATACAATATTCTTGTCATCTCACAACATTAGGGAGAATACAGCGAAATTAAACACATAAATCAGTAACGTTGGGCTATAAACTCTAAATATTATCGTACATAATAGTTTCATGTCTGCAATAAAAAATATCCCAAACTGTGCATATTGTGTCGTTCAGTTTTGATGTTGCTTTTTCGAAGTGTCCTCTCATATGGTTAGCAGGCTTTTGTTTTATTATTTTTAAGCAAAATAATATTTCTTTAGAAAGGAGGAACAAGGGAAATGAAAATCTTTTCAAGGTTGCTGGTGTGGTGCTAAAAAACCGCACTACACAGTGGAAAGTGGTAATGGTCCATACTAAAGTGAGTCTAACACCTGAGTGTGAGTGTGTATATATGTGTGTGTGTGTATGTGTGTGTGTGTGTGTGTGCACTCAGTTTTATGGCTATGGAGGTAATACTGTGGCAGATCAAGCCGCCTGTATTTGTGTAACTGGCACATGAGATGGTAGTTGATGTCCCAGTGTTGATTTTAGTAGGATAATACAGTTAGTTATCTTACTGTTAATGATCAAATGTTTTTTTTTAATAATAATAAGTCCTGGATATTTAAGCACAGCGCCTTTGTATACAACGTGCTATTGTGACATCTTTGTCATCAAAGGACTGTACCTGTGAGAATGTAGAGTCCTGATATTTATTATAGTACACCTATAACACACATACTGTATAATAATCCGCTCCTGTTGTTACCTACATAGTGTTTTTCAGGTTGTTTGAAATAGGTCAGTCATCAAAAACAACATTGTAACAACCTCCGTCAGCGGTGTTACTCATCCTCAAGTAAAAAATGAGTTACATTTGACTAATACCGTTTTAAACATATGAACATTGTGGGTTGTTTTTTTACTTTCGATTGTATTCTCTTACCTTAAAATATAAGTGAATATTTTAAAGATATGAAATTTGTTTTAAATGCAAATTTACCCTTCTTGTAATATTCCCGTGGGGATTTTTTAGCAATGAATTGTGCAGTGCATATTAACAAAAGCAGGTTTTTAGTGTTGCTTGTATAGTATATTACTATATCGAATTTATGCATTCATCCATGAAATCATCCATAATCTTTTACTGCTTTACTGAACTTTCTTTGGTGAAGTAATGTGAAAAAACTATGTGCGAGTCGCACCACAAGTTGTAATTCAGCAATACTTATGCACATATTAAAATTCTAACCTCATACACAATGTGCACTCAAATTTTTAACATGAGATCACAACTGTTTTATTAATATATTTCCCAGCTTGGGAGGATCAAAAATATTATCTGTAGTGCTCAGTGAACTTAAAATAATTGTGTGTGTGTGTGTGTGTGTGTGTGTGTGTGTGTTAGGGTGGGATAGGTTTGCTTTACCATTGCAACTGTGTATTTTACCCATTTAATATCATGCACTGGATGCGAAACGATTGATTTCTGTTTACAATTTTAGTGTAACATTGTGTCTCATTTCCACGTGAATTTTACATCTTGTTAATACAACAATTAAACAAGTTCCATAAACATAAATGCAAATTTGCTAATAAAAAACCTGACTGTGGTACATTATTACTATTTCAGATTCCACTAATACAAAAGCAATTAAAACTGTTACATTCCGTGAATTATTCAGTATCTTCACTTTAATTGTATTCTGTAAATATATTCCCGTCTTTGACATAATTCTACATAAATGTATTTATTTTCATATATGTACATATTTACTTTTTATGCATTTTTTGTTGCGTTCTTTTTGTGGTTGTGCGTACTGTTTGTGTTTTTATATATTGTGCATTCGTTTAAAAAAAAAAATCTTAATATACACAAACTCAGGGAAAAATAATACTCCCCCGACTTTAAAGCCGGGAGAGAAGGTCCTTTTCCTGTTTTGCACCTTTATTTAACGTCATTGGGTGACCACAGCATGTTCTTATCGTTTGCAGTGTTTAAATTTACATTATTTAAGGATATGTACATACTGCATGCATAATATTTCAAACATTAACATACATATATAATTAAATATGCAATAATTTAATCTACAACACATGAGTTATAGCAGAGATCATGTTAATATTAAGAGAGCCAACAGGCATTATGGTGGCCACCTTAGTCGGGGGTCTTTCTGTGTCTTGCTGTACATTTCAACATTGCTTTACAGAAAATGCCACCGAAAGCAAAAGGTGGCAAGGGGGGAAAAGGTTAGTAAACTGATATCTTATGAAATGAAATTAAATTAGAGTAGTTAATATTGCAGGCTGCGTTAAGCCAGTTGCCTATGCTGCTCGTGTGCATCCAGTTCTCAGTGCAGCCAGATGACCACATTGTACTGGTGGTAGTGTTTTTATATCAGCGTTTCAGTTTAAACGAAGCTTTAACTGATTAGAAGTTATTGTTGACCATCATTGGTAGCTCCGATGGTTTGTAAATTAGATAATTGTTTTTTAGTTCAACGTGAGGCAGCGAGTCTTTGCTACTTTACACCCTTTTGAAAAAACATTGGCAGTGCTTACTGTTCACTGTCATACAAATGTAACTGGAATTCTGGTTACCTTTTTGGAAGAAAAAAATCTGTTAAGTTTATTTTAAATATTGTCAGTTGGACACACTGCATTAGCTTTTTGTGTTCATTCATTTGACATAAATAGAGGGATATAAGCTGTGAAATAAATTGCACGAGATGATCACATAGTGACTGGGTCAGTGGAACCCCTCTGGAGTAAATAAATATTGCACGCTGTATTGCTTTTATTTATTCATATTCACCAGTATTATCTGCAGTTTAAAGATGGGTGGTTGGTCCATAAGTTGTTTTGATGTAAAATGATCAATTGACAGGTGCAAGTGCTTCAGGAAGTGGAGATGGTGACAAGAAAGAGAAGGCACAGAAGGGAGGAACTGCTGTTAAGGTCTGGAGAGCCCATCTGTCCAGATAAAAACAACACCGGTTTCCCTCTTGTGTGACAGCTGTCATCTTCCTATTCATCTATGCCTGAAATTATCTACAGGGACTGTTGTTGTTCAGCAAATTAGTTTTTCCCCATGAGTTCAGCACATTATTTTACTAAAGTAATTAGTGATTAGAACCAACAGCCTGCATATGGTACTTCAGGGCCCTTAATCAATGCTCAAATTATTATTACTTTTTATTATATGTGTATGTGGTATGTTTTGTATTTTCATAATATATGTAGTTAAAACATTTTATTGGAAAATAAATATTTTAAAAAATCACTGTCCTACTAATGGGACCCTGCAAGGATGGACAATATTTGTTTCAGTGGAAGTAATGGTGATTGCTCAGTTGAAAAAATGAAAACTGGAGTGAAATTAATTTTTGTATTTCTTGACTGTACAAGCCAAAAACATATTTTCCTGAAACTAGATACTCCAGAAGTTGTTCAATGATTTTGAATATTTGTTAACTTTTTTTTTGGTGTCTGAAAAAGTATTCATTATTAACTTTGCTGTAGATGTATACATATTTTTCTACTTTTGCACTTTTTGGCCACTAGAATTTATAGTAGAATTTCCATCATATAAAATTAAAAATTGGACTAATTTCTGGGAATGGCATGGTGGCACAGCAGGTAGCATTTAGGTTGTTTTGGGGTGTGTTCAAGTCCAGTTCAGTCTGTGGAGTTTGCATTTCCTGTGCCCAAGGACGTGTTTCAGGTTAACTGACAACTATAAATTACTTGTTTTGTGTGTATTTGTGTGTGTCTGTCTGTATCGCCACCCCATAGTGGACTGGTGTTGAGTTCAGGTTGTACCTTATCTATTGTAAAACAATGATTCTGGGATAGGCTACAGACCGTTACACCTCTGATAAGGAAGCAGTTTGCTGAAAGTGTGTGAACCTAAAATTTAAAAAATTCCCAGAACTTTTGAATGCTGTAACAAATGTGGAGGAGGAATTGAGAGAAGTTTAACTAGTTTGAACACTGAAAGCTAAGCTAAAACTCTCACTCTGAAGATGAGCACTGAATCCTAGCATGGTCCAACACATCATTGTAATGATCAACATATCTTATCATCAGTGCTCCCCAAGGTCATGTGCAACTGACATAGCAGTGTCCTTTAAATAGGGTGCTGGGAGCTAATGGGTGAAACAGTATGCAACTGGAAGAGCCAGCACCTCAGAAACACAACCCTGAGCCCAGAAACAGATTTGTGAGGGCATTCTGAGGAAAAATGACATCACATTGACACAAATTGTAGTTACAGCTTGATGTAAGAAAATTAATTTGTCATGGATTTAATTTTGTGGCAGGTTTGTGTTATGAGTGGAGATCAAAGATTACCATTAGAAAGTGTTACCTGTTTAACATTGTTCTTAAAGGTGCGCCACATCCTTTGTGAGAAGCATGGGAAGTGTATGGAAGCGATGGAGAAGCTGAAGTCTGGTATGCGCTTCAGTGAGGTGGCAACTCAGTACAGCGAAGACAAAGCCAGACAAGGGGTTAGTGAAGAACAATCTGATTTTTTATGTCATATTAAGGCAAACTTGTATATCATTTTTCTTTTGCCTGTCCACACAGGCAAATGAGTGCCATTTTTCTCATTTGTATAGTTGTATTACTTTGTTATCCATTTTGCATGTTTTCAGTTATGGTTCTCGTGGCAAATTATGCAATGTTAAGGACAGTTTTTCTGGAGATCAAGTTTGAGCAGCAGGTAGTGGATAGAACCAGTGCTTTATTTTCTAAAGGATGTTTGTTCAAATCCCACTGCTGTTGTGCCCTTGATCAAGGTATTTGTGTATGAAAATGTTAATTAGTGTAAATGGCTCAGTGTACAAACCTAACAGTATGAGTTACCTTGGACAGAGGTGTCAGCTAAATAAATAAATGTTAGATTTCTTGGCAAGTTTTTCTAGCTGAAGATAATTTTTATGTGCCTTTTTTTTTGCAAAAAAAAAAAGTTTGTTTTGCAAAGTTTGTTTGCTTTTTTGTTTTGGTTTATCTCGATGAATAGCTGCAACTTCAAACGCCCTCTATCATTTTTACCACTAGGTGGTAGTACATCTAAGAGTTATAAAAATACAATATATATATATTTTTTTGCTATAGTTCTGAGATTTTAAAAAGGAACAAGATGATTTATACAGAGGGAGAATGCAGTATATAAGCTTGTTTTATACAGAACAAGCCCTTACAAAAAGTATATACACATTAACATAAATAAACAAACAGACGAATATGAAAGAAAACTTTGAGGCAGTACATTCAAATGCACATTGCACATGTGGAAGTACATTCCACATTGTAATGGTAGAGAATATGTGTCTAAGCATCTCCATTGTCAGGTAAAGCAGGGTTTCAGTACATGTAGAAAATCAGCAAAAATTCCAGTTAGCCACTCCACAATGCAAGTAAAATCTCATTATTCTGTTGAAACATTTTGCAGTTTACAACAGAACTTAGATAACAGTGACACTTGCATGAAAATTTTTTCATAAAAAATTCAACTATTGTAGTCACTTAATATGATACTTAATAACAAGGTAATTTGTAATAACTATCAGTTAAAATATGTAGAGGGGAGGCACAGGATTGTAACCTTTTGTATGAGTTTGTCCTTTGCAGGTAACTGTGATGTAGAGATGAAATGATACGATGAACTTGTTGAATGGTGAAGAGCTTGTTTGTCTTGTTCCAGGGCGACTTGGGTTGGATGACAAGAGGGTCCATGGTGGGACCGTTCCAGGATGCAGCATTTGCCCTGCCTGTGAGCACAATGGACAAACCAGTGTACACAGACCCTCCAGTCAAGACAAAGTTTGGTTATCACATCATCATGGTAGAGGGCAAGAAGTGACACAGCTGAAGCATTAAAAGCTCTATCATTTGTCAGTGTTGTTTTTTGGGAGAGGGTATTAAGTAGGTTTTTTCCAAGATTGCGAAATCAAATTAGGCTATTATTTGTATATTAAATTTCTTAAACACCACTTGATCTCTGATTTTCTTTGGACATTCATTTAAAATTTGTAAGGAGTGCTTAATCAATTTCTTACAGATTTGTCTTTATTGAAAGGATTAAAATTGAAATAGTCTGCCATTCAGTTTACATTTTCCCAACCTTTATACCTGTATCTCAAAGAACTTCTGTTTGGGAAAGAAATTCAAACCAAAATACACAATCTTCTTCAAAGAGTATTTAAAAAAAGTTTCATTTTGCAGTATTTTAAGTTATTTTGTATACACATTCTGTCACTGAAAAATCAGGAATTCATTCAAATTAATATTCTTTTGGATCAGTCTGAAAGAAATTTTAATGCATGTCTTGGGCGTTAAAGCAGTGAAAGCACTGACCACTCTAAAGCAGGTGGGAGTCTCTATTGCAAAACAACATGTGCAGTGTATTACATGCTGCATTGCATGTTGTGTACTGTTGTGTGCTATGATGTGTTTATACTTGCACTCACTGGCCACTTTATTATTATCATGTCACATGGCTCTTTATACACAACTGACCCTGCACAGTGATACTGAAGATGATTGTGACTCAGTTTATAAAACATGCAAACAAGGTCCACAGGTCCAAAAAATTAAAATAAACCAGACATGTCATATAAATGATTTGGAACATTGATCACTGGTGTCAGTCACTATGGATTTTTTATACATTACAGTTGCACAAACATGACAGTGGCCTTACTTTACTACAGTAACCTGTACTGTTCCATCTCTCAAGCCAGTACAGATGAAGTGGGATGTTAACAGAAATGTTATCTGGATGCTAACAGCATTAATGTGCCATCAAAAAATCTGCAGAAACAGCCAACGCTGTGTGATTTGCACACTACAGCCAAAGAAGACAAGAACTATGTCTTGTTGCTAAATCCATGCTCTTCTGGCAATGCTGTCAAAAGGGGATCCAACTGAATGTGTGCACCTAATAAAGCAGCTGGTGAGTGTAGGTTCCACAAATTAAATGTGTATGTACCGAAGTTCTACAATACAACAAGGTACGCTAATCCTATCTTTTAGATGAGTAAAGATGTGTATCAGATGTTTTGTTGGATTGCATGTACTTCATACATCTTAGGTTTGTCTTCAACATGTAAGAAGCCTGATGGAGTGATGAACTCCAGTTGGGCTGCTGTGTGTTACAGTACAGTGGCTCTCTCTACATTCTTTCACATGTACTTTGTTCTTTTTTGTGACCAGGGTGCACAATAAGACACTTGAGTGTTATCTGTCCTACAAAGGGAACACATTTTAACTGAAAACCAGTTTTTATATATCACATCTTATGATTGTAGAATGTGCTTGAAAAATACTGTGCAGTTAACATCTTTTACAGTACTTTGTGTTGTCTACGGCGCTGAGAAGTCTGTTGCCCTACTGTTATTACTGTATTCGATTCCCTGGGCGATCATTACATATATGTACATATACCCTTAAATATAGTTTCCATTGTAAAAATCATGTCCTAGAACAGATTAAAAAACGATATTTCGTTATAAATTTTTGTGGTTGTGGGATAATGACGTAAGATTAAAATGTTTGGTTCATATTAACAGCGTCTCAGATATTTCTGATGAGTAAAATAAGACCGTTATGTGTCCCGTTGTAACAAGACCCAGTCCTGTACGCAGAACTCCCAACCCGCCACGGGCATGGCGCCGCTTCTCCACGCGCTCCTTCAACTGAAGAAACAAAGGGGCGTGGCCTCCGCTGTGCCTCCATTGGCTCAGAGCCGTGGAGCCAGGTGACGTAGCTCTTCCGGGTTTATGTTTCCTCAAGAGGACGCGGAGGTAACTGTCGGTCAACCGCCGTTGCTGTAGTGTTTGGGTTCGGCGCGTGCGGGGACGGTAAGAAGGGCGGCGCATGGGCCGCGCAACACAGCTCTTCATACACATCTCGTTGTCCTCTTCACACTGTCGCCCTAATCCAGCTGCTCGTCACCGTGCATCCTCAGCTCGACCTGCTTTCATTTGTCCAGGTTTGCTTTATTATTATTTTTATTATAGTGGGAAAGCACGTGTGCTGCTTGTGTAAAGCTCTTGTTCCAGACTGATGGAAGATATGATGTATATGTAAAATTATCCTCCTGTTGCCGGTACCTGTAGCACGAGTACGACGACATCACCGGACCGGCGTCGACCTACAACTTGCGTCTCAGACCTTTCAGCTTTTTGTTTTGCTCACAACTCCACCTCGCATCCTCTTTATACATCCTGTTAACTGTCCTTTTATGCGCATGTCGTGGCAAACGTTTGGTTCTCAGTGTTTTCTGCAGTAAGGGACGGTGAATTGACTGAACACGGTGAGGAAGACTGTACTGCACTGCGATCATCCAGCCTCTCCAGCTGCTCAGCAGCGCTCTGCTCTACATGCACTTTACTGTATATGCACACCCTGACTGAAATTTCACCTTCTGTTGATATAACGCTTAAATCAAGGCAAAACTTACAATTTCACCTTTAATAAGATCTGGAAACCAATAGTATTTAAGTGAAAAATAACATTTTGTAGGAAAAAAGTTTTTAAAAATCCACTGTGTATATCACATAAAGAGATGGGCTGTTTTACTGCTGCTGTTGAAGCTGCCTGTCAGTTCGTACTGTATCTCTGTCCACTTCTTGCAGAGGTCAATAAAGGCCATAGTCAGATAAAGAGGATGAGGAATGGAAGTGTGTAGTTTAACTGTGACAGTTTCAGACCTCTGGTACTATATTCTCACAGTTCCACTGTAGGCCAGCAGGCAGCACAGGGCTATTTCCTCTGCAGGTTCTATGTTTGAATTTTAACTCCTGCTCTGCCTTCCTCAAGGTACTCACACCGAACAGATCAGCAGCTCTTATTAACAACAATTAAATATAACCTTCTGAACTGGACTTAAAGCTGTTCATTTGGTTAAGACAGTCTTGTGCAGACTTTAACGTTGGTCTTATCGGAAATTCTTAAAAGTGTATTTATTTTGAAAAGCAGTCCTAGGCATTATATTGCTCATATAGATGAATTCAGTAAAATCTGCCTTATTGCATATAGCTTTAACATAACTGTTAGCTAATAGATCAGAAAATACATGAAAATGTGATTGTTTTATTTTAGGATTTACTAAATACTTTCTCATGCAGTAAATGCAAGATTTCCAGCTTTATTTAAAATTTTATAAAATTGTCTGGAAGGTGGGCTTTAAAAATGAATAATTCATATGTTTAGGTATTACTGCATTAGAAATTAATTTTCTTTTTCCTTTTACATGGATGTAGCTCAAAAGGCAATTTATGTTACCTACAAAATGTAATGTGATATGTTCATAAAGAACTGAGCAAATTATAAGATCAGCACACTGATAGATCATTGTCTAGGAACATGACAGTGCCCATGAAATTTGTGTATGGTATGAATTTCAGAAAGACATTTGAATTAAGCTTTGGTTATTCCTGGGCTATGCAGTTTAGATTTAAAGAGATGCAATATGTGTAATATTTATTGCTGATAAAATGATTTCAGAATAAGGAGCCTATACAGACTAAACAGCATCTGATCTTATTACCTTTTGTTGCTTCTTTTACCATTTTGTATATTACGGCAATAAGCTTTTCTGGTCTCTCAAGAAAGCTATATACTGAACCTGTTTTTCATGATGTAATTTTCATAGCATTCAAAATATACTTTTTTGAGAAATGCTCACAGAACAGTTGTTTTTTTGTCAGACCTAGAAATGTGGGTCAAGAATTGTGCACATGATTTGTTTTTTCTCCCTTCACCAACACTATGCAATGATTCTCACTTTTTCAAGGTTGATACTGGGCCCCCTTTGGTGACTGAAATCAGTCAAACAAGTGTTTACTAATCCTTGAAGAATGTCCTCTTTGTATATAAAAATGACTCACTGTTCTATCATTTACCCTGACTTTCATTACTTTGTTATATAACGTTTACTCATAGGCAAAAAAATTTAAATCTCTGAAGTAATTTTTCTCCGTGACTGCATGCATAAATGAACGGAATGTTTTATACAGAAATGTTCTATAACGCTGTGCTATATCTGTAGAGTATCTAGTTCAGTGGAAAGTTACTGCTTGTTGGGAAGAATTCACAGCTGAGGTCAGTCCTTTCCTTTTAATCGGTATGGTGGCCAGAAGAATATGATGAGCTTTGTTTAAAATGGAATATTTCCCGGAGTTTTCCTGTATTTTAAATCTTCCTGCCTTTTATTATAAATTATTTTTTTTAGCTGATGCTTTTAGCCAAACATACAGTATTTGACCCAATTCAGCTGGATATTACTTGGGCATTTCAGTGTAAGCACCTTCACCATGGCTGCTATAGCAGTGGTTGGTAGTAAGGTTTGAACTGACAGCATTTAAATCTAAGTCCATGTTCTGTACTGCTCCACTGCATGTTGTCTAATACTACATTACTACTTTTATTAATGTGTTCTTAACAGTGGCCTGTATATGCCATGCTCTCTTCCAAATTTTCCTATGAACAGGGCAAAATGAAGTGGTTTTCAAATGATTTTCATGTTTAAGGACATCTTGGAATACCTAACAGCATTTTTAGTCATTAACACAGCATATTATACAAGTACAAATAGACTTCCACATGGTAGGAAGAGTTTACACATTTTGAAACTGGTGCTATTTCTGGCCCATGTTGAGAGTATGCTTTTATTTGACATGGTTGTTTAATGGTGCGCATCTTGTCCTGCGAAAACTTTGAATAGAATAATCTCTGATCACCTAAAGCATTGCAGAATATTCATCACAAATGATCTGATTTTTTGTTTGTTTTTTTAATGGCAGTAGAGATGAATGGATATTAATTCTAGTCTTGTTCAAGGCCCTTTCTGCTTGTGTTGTGTTTAATCTGACTTGCAGAAAGACACTCTTCTCAGAACTAATGTTCTAGAGATGTATAGAGATGTGTAACCCTGGCCTTTCTGAGGCTACATAGTGTAAACCAGCGGTCATGTGTCAAATGGGCTGACTTTGGTGGTATATCACTCATTCAAAGGCTCTGAAATGCAATAAAAAGAGGACTGGTCACATGACACAGACAGCTGTAGAGCTGCTGTAGTGTGCCCCCCCAAATTTTAATGTTGTTTTGCTGCTGCTGCCAACAGAGGGAAGACAGAGACTGCTCTGTCAGTGGTGAGCATTGGCTGGCCTTCTTAGTGACATTTCAGTGGACCCGATGTCTCTGTGAGAGTGCATTGGCTGCTGATTTGTGCTGATTCATATCTATGACACTTCGCCTCAACCCACATTGTGTCTGGCACAGTATATCCGGTGAGAAGCTGCCGTTGCGTAGTGTGCTGGGTGTTTGTGAAGATGTCTGGCTTTTTTCAAGCACCCAATGTTTTTACGTCAGGCAGCAGGGGTGTTGGTCTGAAACCTGATGTAGGAATAAAATAATGACATGGTTGAAGTTAACTTAATACATTCTTTATAAACAACACTGGTGTGTTACCATAGTGAAAGTGGCAACAATTGGCTGCAGTTGAACATGCTGTATCCATTATGAGAGGCCTGCTGTCAACCATTTGTATAACAGTTCACAGTAGGAAAAATTATCCTTATACTTTGAACTCTGTGTCATACAGGCCAAATAGAGTTGGCAGTGGTGAATTAACGAATTGTTGAAATGTTTATAAGCATTGTGTCTATATACTAATGTTTTTAGCTGTCTTTTTATGTACATTGATGTTTTACTTAATTCATTCGATCCAAGTCAGTGTCAGTGATTTGATTATGTTCACTTTTCTACTATTGATAAAACAATTGGAAGCTTGAGGAGCTAATATATTCACACACTCATAATCAACAATCAATAATTCCCCATTACTAAAACAATCTGATCCTCATATTTTTGATCCTAAAATTTTCAAAGACATTAATACAGTTGATTGGTTTAACAGAGAAGAAGCTACTTAAGGCAGGCATATAGTACTTTGCTTTTGGGTATGGTTTTTAAGGAATTAGATGTTCTGGGTATGCTTTCATTTTAAACTTCCTTGGTGCTGATGCTCCTTGGGAACGGGTATTTACAAAACCACTGAACCCATCTTCATTACTTGGTTTACTGTATGACCATAAAAGAGTCAAACCTGTTTAACATGAATTTGTGTTTCCTTTCAGTGCTGAAGTGGCTGCTTTAAAATGAGGAAGATTGTCAATGGCTTCTGTAAGTGTCTTGAGTATTTCACCCATAATGTACATTGGTTTCTGCAATGAAACCCCCCAGTTATGTTCATGCGAATAGTGTGGATTTGAAAAGTAGATTTAATTTAAAAATGCACAGTACTTTAAAGAGTAATACTGAGAGAAGAGAAGAGAAGAAAAGAAGGTAAGACTTACTTTTCTGGTTTTTGCAACTTCTAACATTTAGGTTTAATGTTCTCCTTTAGGATGCCTAATAATTATGCAAATCAAATGCATGACTTCATTTTGATTGATTATGTGTTGTTGCCTTATACCCTTTTTTGTAAATGTAGTCATGTAAACAGAGGCAGTAGTTTTCAGCAGGATTATTTTTCTTTCTGCTGGAAAGTCCACAGTTCTGCAACAGTGCCTCAATTCCCCAGATTATGTGCTGGCATGTCAGTTATCCTAGGTCACCATGTTATATCTAAGAGGGTAAAAATGGGAGTTAAAACTGATTTACATACTGATAGCTACAAAAACGTAAAGTTCAAATCTTGCCGTTAAATAAATGGAATGTTTCTAGAGGTACTTCTCTGAGAATAAAGCTAATGTTTACTGGTCACTGTTCTACCTGTTGAAAGGGTTTGTGGTCTGTGGGCAAAGTGCCCATTCCTAGACCTCAAAGGGAAAGCAAATTCCACACAGAGCCGTTTGCTGCATTGGCTGCAATGACTTTATCTCAGGGGAAAAGGAATCAGGAAACAACTTCAGCTGCGTAGTTTTTTTAAACTTCACTTTGGTGAGCAGGTTAAGCAATTGTTCTTATTCTATTCTGTACTGTTGCTTTAGGCCTCAGTGCTGCAAGATTGCTTGACTTTTTGACCAAAAGCCTGCTTGACATGCCTCACATTACTGGTTCTGCTGTACTGGTTTTACTCTTTTTACTATATGAAAGGAGGAGTGTACGTTTCAGTACTGTAGTGTGCAAAATCAGAGATGACTAAGAGCTTAAATACTTCTGGAGGAGACTCACTTCTCTGTTGTTTGATCCATACAGCACAGTAACTGATGGCAGTATGCTGGATCTTAGGGAACATACAAATATCACTAAAGGGTGTCTCAGAAAAGTTGGGTTTTGTGTAGATTAAGAAAGATGGGCACATTTTATAGTAAGATCATTTCCTGTAGTGTGAACATTTTGTTTTCTCTTGCATAATAAACAGCTTTACTCTTTTTGTGTAAAATAATATGACAGTGTAGAAAAATTACAACCTTTTCTGAATGATTTACATTTATGAAAGATATTTATACATGAAAGAATTGTGAAAGAAAGAATATATGAAAGAATATTTCCAGTCTCAGTCATTCCCCATTTTTATGGCTTTTAGTTGCAATTAGTTGCAAAAGTAAAATGACTGACATTTTTCCACTTTCTCGCTCTCTCCCCCCCCCACCCCTCCTTCTTATGCACACATGATCTTTGGATTATTTTTTGTATTATACAGAGTTGGACCTTCAGACATTATCACCTTATTTTTAAGTAAATAGAATTAAATGTTTATCACTTGTACTTCTGGCTTACCATATTCTACCAGTTCAGTCAGCCTGAAGTATTTGCCTCAGTATCAAATCAAAGCGATTTGGGTAGCCAGCCCCTGAGTTTCATTATGAATCTCAAAGCAATCATCCACTTAGTTGTTGTCTTCCCTCTGCATCTGCTCATATGGGTATACACAATCCTCACATTTGCACCATGGTACTTACTCAGTGGAGCCAGAAAAAAGCAAGCCATGGCAAAACGGGTGAAGGCCAGGTCAACCTCTGGCCTGCCTGAGGGACCGTACCGCTCAGTGGATGGCTTTAACACCTTAGCTACCATAGACTTCCCTGGTAAAGACACCTTGGACAAGCTGTTTGAATATGCAGTGCAGCGTTTTGGTATGGCAGACTGCCTGGGAACTCGAGAGGTGCTGAACGAGGAGAATGAGGTCCAACCCAATGGAAAGGTCTTTAAGAAGGTGTGCAGCCTCCTCCTTCATGTCCACACAAGTACTTCAGTTTGTTGACTCACTTACATTTTATGCTGCTTAATCAAGGAATAGGACATCAATGCCAACATCAATGCCACACATTAGTTCCTGCTTGGTTCTCTTGAGCTACTTGTCCTAATCACGTACACTTCTCCTTTTGCAGTTGGTTTTGGGAGAGTACAGATGGCTCAGCTACCAGGATCTGGATGTGTCAGTGAAGTACCTGGGCAGTGGACTGGCAGCGCTTGGCCTGAAGCCCAGGAACACCATTGCTATCTTTTGTGAGACCCGGGCTGAATGGATGATCAGCGCCCAGGCTTGTTTCAGGCACAACTTCCTATGTGAGCTCCATGTTCCCATCACTTGATACTGAGCCTTGGAAAGCCTGAGCAGTTTGGTTTAGACACACTTTGTCTGGCATCTGAAGCACCATTTTTTATTTCTAGTTACTTTTCCGGAGTTAACTTTGTTATCATGTTCTGAGACACAGTGTGTATTTCTCTGTGTGTTTATGCCCAAGTGGTCACTTTGTATGCAACCTTGGGAGAGGATGCTGTTGCCTATGGCCTGAATGAATGTGGAGTCACCCATCTCATTACCAGTCTAGAGCTCCTGGAGACCAGACTGAAGGTAAAGTGATTATTTGCTTAAGCCAGACCCAATTTTTGTGTGACAGAAATTGTGTGAGCCATTCAGTTAATGTAGACTAAAATTTCAGACTGAATAATAACCAGTATGCACCTGGGAATGCCGGGATGTGGATTAAGACCAGCAGGTTTGATCTGTGTTGCACCATGTTTGTAGCAGCAACAAAAACATGTCTGCATTAGAGGTTATCAGAGGAAGGAGCTGTGCAGCTATTTGGTTATTGATTCTTTTTACATGCAGTTACCCAGACTGAGAGAGTTCAGTGTTCTTATTTTTAAGACTTGCTCTGCTACATCTTTGTTCATGTCGATACTGCCAAAGTACATATCAGCTACCTGTTAAGCTGATAATATTGTAATAATATTGAGCATTCTATGGGTGAATGGGCTTTCTATCACTTCACAACAGAGCTGAAATTGCTTCAGAGAATTGCCCTTGCTCTGTGCACCTTAAATCAAAGCTTAAATCCCACATAATCAGAATCACTTTCAAGTGACACATTTATGTCCTACCTTCCTTTTAGTGTAACTAATAATGTAAGTGAATGAGTGATTTTGGATTGTAAGGAAATAACTGTCAAGATTTGTTTTCTGCACTCTCCTGTGAAGGCATTCTGTGTTTCTTCTTCTCTGGATAGAATGTCTTGTCTGGCATTCGGAACCTGAAGCATATCATCTTTGTGGATCAAAAGAGAACATGTTTGACAGGCTACCCTGAGGGTCTACAGATCCATAGCCTGCAGGATGTTCAGGAGCTGGGTGCCAAACCAGAAAACTGTGAGTGTGACCTTCAGCAAAACCAGAACACTTTAAAGATCTTACTCAGGAAACTTTATGAATAAGAGTTCAGACTGTTCCTTAATAAATGTAGGTTGAGCAGTATCGTATTCACAATTGCTTGATGTGAACGATAGAGACAGTAGATCAGCTGATGGCCATTGACCCACAGTGAATGCAGAGGTGCGACGGCCCACACCCTCGGACCTGGCAGTCGTCATGTACACGAGTGGCTCCACTGACCAGCCCAAGGGTGTTCTCATGATGCACAGCAACCTCATTGCAGGCATGGCTGGCCAGTGTAACAGGATCCCTGGCCTGGGGTGAGGCTGACCATTCACAGATGGACCACCTTGACCCAGCAAGAGTGCTTGCTGTTGCTTGTGAAAGACACTTCTAATAAAATGACTGTTAAGGGAGACAACGTCTAATGTAACTGACAAATGTGTGTGTGCATGTGTAAGCTGACTGATATATCGGTGGTCACAGTGTAAAGCAGGAACACACAACCTCATCTAATGAGCAGAGACCAGATGCCTTAATGTTCTTCTGCATCTTCTCAGGCCGAAAGACACATACATTGGCTACCTGCCATTGGCCCACGTTTTGGAGATGACAGCAGAGATCTCTTGTGTGACATATGGTTGCCGAATTGGATATTCCTCGCCTCAGACGCTCTCTGACCAGGTGACTCTCTGATGATATTATAAAAATCATTTTCTTTACCTTGACATAAAATACAGGGTAATAGACCTTTTGAAGTGCTTGTACTTGGAACTTGTAAGGGTTTTTAATAGCAAAGCAAAAAGTTGGTTTTAGGATAACCATAAAGACCTATCCACTTAATTTGACTGTACTTTTGTTAAGCTACATCTGTAGCATAACTGGAGCTCCACACCTTTGTTAAAATGCTATGTTGTATCAGGAAGGCTCTAAAAAAGAAATTAACTTTCTTGCCATAGACAAAAACTTAATTAGTAAAAGTAAGTAAAATCTTTATTCTCTTTATGACTACTTTGCATTTCCTGACCTGAAAATTATTACATTATTATTATTATGATCACATAATTTTACTTTTTCTTGCACAGTCAACAAAGATAAAGAAGGGAAGCAAAGGGGACTGCTCTGTACTGAAGCCCACCCTAATGGCAGCTGTACCGGTATGAGAACCCTGTTGTGTAAACTGTTATTATGCGTTCCACAAGAAATCAGCTTATTTAGCCATCCTGTTGTTGGCTAAAGACAGGTTAGCTAACGTGGCTATGTACAGCAATATTAAGGGTGACTAACATTAAGAACATGCATTACACTTCTGTTTTGCGAAGGATAGGATCATTTACTGCGCCTTCTTCAAACTTTTCTGTATGGTTACTCTACAACATTGATGTTGTCCTCTGTGCTGATTGTGTCTGAAGGACTATAGTCAATTGCAAATTTATTATTTATAACCCTATCCTGATTCTGAGCTGTATATGCTTTCTTTTTACTGCAGTTGATTTCAGTTTGAGAAAACTGTCAATTTTAGGAACAAATTTACTTTGATAGATCATAAGTTATGCCTCCTCTCCACCCCCCAGGTGATTACCTTTTTTAGCGTTTGGCTTTAAATAAGTAGATGGATCAACCCGTTAATCAAAAAATATCTTCCTTTTATCTTACTGAATGATGTTTGTTCACAAATTACTGACAGTAGCTGACATTGTATAACAGATTCTGTTGTCCTCCAGATACCAAAATATGTAAGGAAATATAATAAATTGTAATTGGCTGTTGTCCCTGCATCTTACTCCATGCCACTCCCATCACAACCCTGCATGTTACAGTCAGCATCATTAATTTATTGATGTGTGCCTTGGTTTTATTGTCAGGAGATCATGGACCGCATCTACAAGAATGTGATGAGCAAAGTCCAGGAGATGAGCTACCTGCAGAGGACGCTCTTCCAGCTTGGCTACAGCTACAAGCTAGAGCAAGTCAAAAAGGGCTATGATGCACCACTCTGCAATCTGTAAGTGCACATTCCTGTTCCCCCCACCGCTCAAATGCACATGAATCACAAACTGAGTATATGTTTTCTAAATGGTATATGTGATTTTAACAGATAATCAGCCACCATGTCTTCCCAGCTTTCTTCTCAGAGATGTAGAACACTTGTGTGTTACTGTGGTTTCACTCTACTGTCCAGTTTGCTCATACAAGTATAGCCCAGGTTGCCCATTTGTACTCAGACTTTTGACTGATACTGATTGTAGGGAAATACGTGCCAAAGTGGTTAAAGTAGAAAGCATTATCAGTTTGAAAGGCCTTGATGCTGCACAAAGATCTCTGAGTTGTAAATACCAGATTAAATTAAAGAGTGACATTGTGTGACATAAGAAGTTATTCCAGCAATTCATAATCAATTAATTCATTACTAAGTAATGTAGTTAAAACTAGTTACGTACTAGACTACTGAGCAGGTGATTTGACTGTTTTGCTGTCAGGGAGTTTGAGATGTTTACATGAAAGTCTAAAAGCCTGCAATGTTAGAAATGCATTCACGAATACCTTAAAACATGTGAAATCATTTCTGCACAAGTGTAACAGATTTGTATGCTTTTACATAAACCGTAATCTCATTTTCAACGTCATGTCACAATTATTCAGTGCATGACCTGAATTTTAATGTGATTTATTTTGGAGTGTTTCACTGAAAAAAGTAGGACATTCTGGATACCAGGGTCTTGGTTTAAATTACCCTGTTTATTTAGTTAGAAGATGCCTTTTTCCAGATAGTGATGTTGTCTATCATTCTAGGTTATTGTTCAAGAAAGTGAAGGCGCTACTCGGGGGGAACATCCGTATGATGCTTTCTGGAGGGGCGCCCCTGTCCCCTGCCACACAGTATTTCATGAATGTGTGTTTCTGCTGCCCAGTGGGCCAGGGCTACGGGCTGACAGAGACATGTGGTGCGGGCACCATTACGGAGGGTAAGGAGAGCCTGGGGGCCGGACGCTGATGCCGATGGGCTGCTCATGCACACAGTAACTCATCAATAGAGTGTTCTCATGGTGCTTCAGAAGGGTTGAGGTTATAAAACGTCCCAGTCACATTTAGCGAATATTAGATGTCCAACATTTTGGGAATGTTTGGAAGTGTGTTTACTGTTCCTGCTATGAGATGTGATCAGAAAATAGGGTGAATTTACATAAAAAATGCATGAGTTAAAATACAAATTTGAGTTGATCACCTTCAAAAAAAGACTCATTCGGCAGCGACACACTTACACATTATTTTATCACTTATATCTCAACAGTTCATCGTGACCCATGTTTGATTTTCCTTCTGCTACGGAGCATCATGGAAAATCCCATAAAAATGTTTGATGTGCATTTTCCTCTAATAAGATTAAGATGAATTTTGCTTTCAGCTTCTTTAGCATCTGGGGAAATGAGAGGCTTCCTCCTTTGATATATAGGAAACATGCAGTGCTGTTGTATTCTCAGAATCCAGTCTAAACTGCATCTTAGTGCAACACTTCTGTGTGGCCCTGTGGTTTTAATGAAGACGCTCCTTCCCATGTGTGTAGTGGCAGACTGCAGCACTGGAAGAGTTGGGGCACCCCTCATCTGCTGCGAGATCAAACTTAGAAACCTGGCAGATGGTAAGTGGTCTCACACTACTGCACCATCCTCACATTCGTAAAAAGTAATGGGCCACAGCCTGGGCCCTGCTGGGTTTTCTCCTGGTGCCCTGAGTCCCCCTGAAATTGCAACAGAACATCTGAACTGTTGCATTTATTGAGTTCAGACATATTTGTTATTTGAATTCTATTTTTCATTGCTGGGGGAATTTGCATCACCATGGGGAATTATTGATGGAGTGGGTAGCAAGATACAATCTGGTGGTTCCTCATGAGGTCCAGTGAAAGTTGCTTTGGTTGGCCCAGCTACTTCTCCTTCATTTTGAAGGCTTTTGGTACTTCAGTGGCATTCTTGTTTTCAGGCAGCTACACGGTGAGGGACTGGCCCAATCCCCGAGGGGAGATCCTTATTGGGGGACCCAACGTCACTATAGGCTACTACAAGAGCAGCAGCAACATCAGTGAGGACTTCTTTGTGGATGACAATGGCCAGCGCTGGTTCTGCACAGGGGATGTGGGTGAGATCCACCCAGATGGATGTCTTCAAATTGTAGGTGAGAAGCCAAATTGTATTGGTGGCTAGAGAAATATCCTGTGTTCAGGTTGCAAAGTCAAACATACCAATAATCAGATAAATGTCTTTCTGCTGAACCTTGTGTTTCCACTCTGTACACATTGCAGAAGGCTTTCTGAAGTGCAGCAAACATCTCAGTCTTTAGCTGTTTGTTAAAGCTGTCCTAAAATGGGTTTGAACTGTGAAATGTTGTCTGTCAGTCAGTTACTTCTTTATATGCATTTCAATACATAGATCGAAAGAAGGACCTTGTAAAGCTTCAAGCCGGAGAGTACGTCTCTTTGGGGAAGGTTGAATCTGCCTTGAAGAGCTGTTCTCTCATCGACAATATCTGTGTCTATGCCAACAGGTATCTCATGTACCATCATACAGGTTGCTTACTGGTCATAAGCATGTCACACATATGTCTGAAAGCTATAGCTGAAGTTTCCTTATTTCTGCAGCGACCAGAACTATGTGATCAGCTTTGTTGTTCCAAATAAAAAGAAACTGACAGACTTGGCCAGTAACAAGGGGATCCAGGGCCCCTGGGAGGAGATCTGCAACCACCCTACCATAGAGACCGCAGTTCTGACTGAGATCAGAGATGTTGCCCAGTCAAGTAAGACCACGTCAAGACCAGTCCTTCCACAGACCTTCCACAGTCACTTATGCAGTACCAAATTAGTTAGGGGGGCACATAGTAATCATCTGATAATTAACCTGAATTTGATAGATGCAGAATTTAATAAGCCAGAGAGGGAAGTGCATTCAAGTGTAAAAATACAAACAGTCTTGAGAATTTGGGCAAAACCTATAAAGTCTACTAATTTAACTGAAGAATAAATAAATGGTATCAACTGTTTTAAATTAATATTTAGATTATTTTGTGTTCATCTATGTTCTAATATTCTATTTTATCAGGCTTTTTTCATAATCAAGGGGACACCATTTCAAAATGGCAAAAAGACAGCACCTTACAAAAATATTCAGACCACTTAAGTTATCAACATTGTCTGGATTACAGATTATACTTACACATACATTTCCAGTCAGTATATTTATTGTGAACTCATATGTTCTAATACCAAATTTTCAGAGCCAAAATAAGATGTTTGCAGATATTTTAAACAAAATGAAAAACTGAAATTTGCTGCTTAGATAAATAGTCAAGCCATACACAATAATATTTGGTAGAACCACTTTTTGCTGCAATAACAGGCTTGTAAGTCTTTTGGGGTAAGTATGTACCAGCTTTGCACACTGTTTTGGAGCTGTTTTTTTTTCCATTCATCTTCAACCTGCAACTGGTTGTTCAGGTTGGTTAGATGATGCTTGTGAACTACAATTTTTAAACAGTGCCAGAGATAAAATACTGACATGAGAAAAATGTGGTAATAATTAGTCATCTAGGCAATGTTTAAAACTATTAAGTGGTCTAAAATCTTTTTCAGGGTGCTGTATATAAAAATCTCTTGAAACAATGGAATACCTACAGACTGACAGAGGGGATATATTTTTATTTAAATGTGATAAAATGTTTTTTTTTCCTTTAGTAAATTCTCTCTCTTAAAAATGCATCCTGACTTTATTTATTCATTCATTCATTCATTCATAAATACATACAAAAGTGTTACAAAATTAAGAAATAAAAACATGCAGCTGTATGCAAAGGGCACCTTTTCCATTTCTGGTTTTGTTGGGTGTGATGCGTTTCTTTATGGTCTGACAGATTTTTATTCTGATAAATTTAAAAAATATTTTTTCAAATGGCCATGGCACATAAGCTCCAATGTCTTTTAGATTTAAAAAAGTTATGTATTAAAAATGTTGCCACAACTTTATTTACACAATGAAATGGTCTGCAGCAAATCAGTGTTTTAACCAAATCAAAACAAGATGTTCCAGCAGTTTGGGCCTAAATGGAATCAGTGGTGATTTGCAGGCATGGATTTTACTTAAGTTGTTCCTCTATACAGTCTAATAGCCAAGTCACAGGACTATAAAATATCTAATAAAATTGCTTAAGCCAAAAAGTCTAAATTAAGGGAAAATGAATTTTTCCCAGATCTCAAGAATGCCTGCATGAATTTATGTTGCATTTCACATTTGTCTTTTATATGTCTTACAGGCAAACTACAGCGGTTTGAGATCCCTGTGAAAGTGCGTCTGAGTTCAGAACCCTGGACCCCAGAGATGGGCCTGGTCACTGATGCCTTTAAACTCAAGAGGAAAGAGCTGAAGAACTATTACCTGCATGACATAGAGCGAATGTATGGGAGAAAATAGGGTCCTTGTGTAAACCTCATACTGCACATAATATTGAGAGTAAAATATAAAAATGTTATGTTGTCAGGTGCTTATAGTGGTGACCATTTAGGCCCCACAAACGGGACCATGTGAAAGCTTTGTAGTTGTAGCCGTGTAGTCAAATACAGAGCTTGAAGTCTTGTGTGTGGGGGGGGGGGGGGACTGATGATAGCTTTACACAAGCATCCTTTGCAAAGAAAAATGCCATTATTTTCTTGTGAAAATCGTTTTTTTTTTGTACACTGTAAATACACATGAGCATTAAGTAAGGGACAATGTTTGTGACAGGGAGNTTTTCTTGTGAAAATCGTTTTTTTTTTGTACACTGTAAATACACATGAGCATTAAGTAAGGGACAATGTTTGTGACAGGGAGATCAGTTACTGAGGGGAAAAACGTGGAGAAACGTGAGGGTCTCCTGACTGCAGAACATCTTCAGTGACGTGACACGTAAATGCTGTGCCTTGTGTAAAAAGTTCTGGCTGAGATCCCTGAAATGCCTCACCCTGTGGTCACTAAATATATTTCTAGAGTTGATGCAGATTGTCAGAAGTTGCTGAAAGCAGCCCAGAGCAGCAATGTGAAAATGGCTTTAAGAAACATTGCTCAGCTTTCAGATTTTGGGACCATTGTGAAATTTTGTAATCTGGTAAGGGCCTTGAATATCATACAGCTTTTAATTTTCCCTTTGTGTAAGTAGCACAGTGGGTCAGGTGGGTCCATGGCAGGTGCAGTCTACACAGACAGGTGTGTGTGTGCATGTGTGTGTGTGTGTGTGTGAGAGAGAGAGGTTTGCCAGTTAAACACTATAGGTGCTTCATGGGTTAGGCAACACATTTCTCCTTCACTTACTGTGTCACAAGGCCAGCTGTGTTGTATGTTTTATTAGTATTATGGTTATTGTTACGGTTTTATATGTTAAATAATTACTTTTTGTAGTTTAGTTTGTACTGTATTATGCTTGTAAATGCATCTCCCCTCTGTATCATTACTCACAATATCAATTTTTTTTCCAATGTTATGTATCTCTACTTCCCACAGATTACCCAAAGATGATAAATTCTGAAAAACTCTTTGAAAAGATTTTGATCACTTTGCCATGATCATATTTGGTACAAAAAATGTAAAAACCAATGGTGCAGTTTAAAGCACGAGAGGCTGTTTATAAACACAAGAAATCATACTGTACATTTGTCACTAATGGAAAAGCACAAATCTGCTTGAAATTTTTGTTACATTTATAATTAACACCAATGTGGAAAAAAAACCTTAGGATACAAAGTTTTAATAATCTGATGTTAAGGTGTTTAAGAAATATTCCACATTCAACAATAACAAAACCAAGACACACAGGACATGGTAGAAATCGGGACTGTTTTCTGTGGCCGAGTATTAAACTTTAACTGTGCAATCAGTATGGGAGGTTAAGTGTAAAAATCACGATTACTGTTTTTAAGTTCTAATTGGGCTTAAACCCAATATTTAAAATGAAGTTTAATTACATTTTTGAAGTCCTTTGAAAGCACATGAAGGAGCATTTTGAAAATGCACAGCCCAAATGTAAAGAACATTTCTGGTGCGAGACAAGAAATGCAATAGCTGATTTTGCACTTTATTCATGTATTAAGAGCTTGTGTTTTTTTTAAAGTGCCAACAAAACTGCTTGGGAATTTGGGGTTGATTGATTGTTATATTTAATGCACCATGTAGCTGACAGACTATCGTATTAAAAAGAATGAGGCAATGGGGAGTTGTGTGGAACAGTGTTGTGACTGAGCTGTTGCTCTTCAGATGATCAGTGTTAGTCATTCTTATTTGAAGACTGTCCTGCAGCCTTTTCTCTATATATATTATTCACATTACCATGTAAACAATTTAATATAGAGCTACTGGTGTTATGTGCGCTGGTCAAAACAGTCTTTGACTAAGTGACTGTACTTTGAAAATCATGTTAGTATCTCTGTTGATGAAACACACTTTTACTCTATGCTGCACATCACTTTTGAGAAACAATGAAGCAATGTAAATTCAATAGGTAAAACAGATCAACAACAGCCTCATTTGTCCCCAACAGCATACCTTGTGTTTTCACTGGTGGGTGTTTTGTTGCTTTAGTCCTCATGGTTTAAAACTTTTGCCAAACATTGTGTATGAAGTTGTGTGGGAGCAACACAGCTGTTTTAATTGTCTTTGTTATTTATAATGCTTTATGGTTTTCATGTATTTCAGTATGTGACTATGGTCATCCTAGGTATTGTAGATTCAAAAAAAATAAAACTTCAAACCTATAAACCAATATTTGAAGCCTTCTTCTGAGGTGTTTATTAATTAAAATATGAGGAAACTTTAAATGAATGCCTTTATATACAGCTGTTCCACTAATGGTCCAGATTTTCAGAAAGTCCATCACAAGTGCTCAGGTTCAGCTGGCCCAGTCTTGAAATCGGAAACAGTCGCTTGCAATCTTCCACACAGGCTGATCACTGTTGGGAGAAACCTGGGCCGTCAGAAGGAAGTTCTGGTTGAAGTAGCGTTGTTTATTCCCATCAAATTTCACAGATCCTCCAGTGACCACCAGGAGAGTTGTCTGCCCTTGGGTTGCTTGTTCTGAAATGCCATCAAAAATGGGTTTAAACTATAATACAAACTGCTGCAGTAGCTTTATATATATGTGTGTGGTTTACGCTTCAGTTTGTGTAATGCATGTATTTGACTGGTATGGATGACTGGAAAACTAGTGTTCTAAGGTTTTTCCATTTCTTAATAGTAAGTGAACTCATTTTGATTTGCACTAGTTGCTCAACTTACAAAAACACAGGGGGCCCACAGCTCAATTTTTGACAAAGCCAGAGTCCCTTTTACAGCTGTTCACAATAAAAGCTTAGCAACACAGAAATTTGTTCATTTATCCACTGGTTAGGCTATCTTGGATAAAGCTGTAATATACAAGTGTCTCTTGCTACCCAAATGCTTACTAACTTAATATTCATTATAACAAATTACAAACAAATTAAGGTAACGAGTACACTGCAGGTAACTGCATTATTTAAATGTCTGTGCATTATCACCATCATCTTCCCCACATTATTTAGTGAAAGTGTCTTCTAAGAAAGTGGAAGAGCTTGTGAAGAAACTGTTGGTGAATTCTAACAGTGTTTTAGAGTTTATTAATATTTGGGGGGTTTGAGATGGCCAGAGAACACATTACTAACCCCTTTTAAAATAATGGAATACTGGCTTCTGCTATCCAAAAGTTCAATTTCACATATTTTTTCAGGAACAAATTAGATTCGGGTAAGCTGGGATTCCTGTATATTAAAAAATACTTTGACTTAACATTTGTATTCATTTTGAAATAAAGAAAACAAACAATTAAAATGACAAAATTATACATAGTAGCAGACTCTAATTCAGTGAACACTGACTCAGTTTACCATGTTTGTACCTTAAGAAGTCAGTGGATTATTATATCAGCAGCAGCAAGTACAAAATAAACAAGGCAGTTTGTAGTTCCTTGATCACGACTGTATTCTAAAGATCTCAGGTTCATATCCCACTCCTGCTGTGGTACACTTGCTGAAATACTTACCCTGAATAAATACAGTAAGAATGTTCTGCTGTACATATCAATAAATTATATATGATTATGGAACAGGCATCGGCTAAATAAAGTTTAAAACTAAAAATTAAGCATTCAAATTTAAACAATTTCCAGTGCCTGTGGGCTCACCATGTACTGGCTGGCAGTCCAGTGTGTGCACCTGGAACTCACTGGATGGGAGAGACTCAAAGAACTCAGCGAGGGCATCTTGTCCTGACACCGCGTTGCCGTTCCACACCACAGTCGCTTTGTCCAGGTACAGCCGTGTCAGGTGCTGTCATTGCATTGGCACATAACACTCACTTAGAGCCCAAGAAGCCATATCTCTCTGACAACAACCTAATCCTCCAACCCACCCAAATGTCAAAAAACTACAGAAAACAACCAACATGTAGTAATCATGTAAACCAGCAAAAACAAACAAAGGCAGAGCTGCTGTTACCCCCAGTACTGACACACAATCCTGGCTGTGAATGAAATTGAATCACAAAATGCACATCACATAACTACAGCAATTCCTCTCCATCAAAACTATACATGAACTTTTCATATATCAGCATCTGAGTAGAAACTTTTCTACTGGATTTTTATCTGAAGCTTATCCATAATAAAATTAAAATGTGAATAAAAATCTAAATAAATTTTAAAAATCTACAGATACTGTACAGTGAATTCTACTAAAATAATACTGTATTTATTGTAATAAACTATTGTCAACTGTTACAAATTTATTTAAAGGCAGGCGCACACCACTAACGTTTCTGCATGTTTCACTTTGCCTGAACGTTTGCACCGCATCACCACGTTTATTGCATATTTAATTTTTTTCCAAAATAAACCTATTTATTTAAACGACAGGAGTTGTGTAAAACAAAGAAATGGATGTGGTGGGTTACTTTGACACGTCTTTATTCAACATTTCATAACACTGAACTCCCAGTGCAAATCCCGCACATGTGCCCTCTCATCTCCTGCGTGTAACACAGCGACTAACATGTGAAATGTCCTGTACTGTACACACTGCACCATGCGCTATACACATGCAAATGAATGACAACATTTAGTGTTTTCTAATTCGGTAACTGATGTTTACAGCGTTTATCATCCTGAAGTCATGGGTTGATAGTTATATAGGTGTTTACCAATAGGCTAAGAGTACATTATTTATTTCTTTTTCCTCGTGTTAAATAATGAGAAATAGTCAATCAGTATCCAAAAAATGTCGCATCCGACGCCTTTTCGGGGACGAACTACACTCGGATACCGAGGCATTACTGCAGGGTTTCCAATACAATCCCCTCACCCATCCCTAGGGGCGCCCCTGAGTAGTGATGGACTTTACAATACATACCCTTCGTTTTTTGTCCATGTAGTCATAATAAATGTTAACAAACTCCTCAGAGTACCTACAGGACTGGTCCACAACGGTCCTAAAATCCTGGCGAGGTGGGAAAGAGATACAAATATTAAGAAAACATTGATGAAACCGCGATCTGTTAATAAACATGTGATCTTTTAGTCACACACACAAACCGCTCTCACGTGGCGCCACGCGGTACGAGCATGAAGCAGTAAGCAAACACAACTTTGTTTTCACCTGACGAAGCTTTAGTCGCGACAGAATTCAGTCCAGATGCTTTTTCAATAACATAACCATAAACAACTGCACACATGCAGAGATCGAATTAAACTTACTAAAGACGACATTGTTGTTTGCTTTTTTGAAACAGCTTATGCAGAAGCAGCGCGAGGACCCTCTCCTCTCGATATTTGTAATTTGGTGACAATAGTGAGTAAAACCGCCGCCCGTTTTCTCCGCTGGTTCCAGTTGCTGTCCTTTTGCATCAAGTTCCCGGTGAAACACAACAAAAACGTTTTAGTTCCGTGTCAATAAGCCATTCTGATTGGCCCTCCCTGGCTGAAGCCGATACAATTTCACCGTAGATATACGCAGACGAGGTGCAGTATGCCAAAGGGAAGCCGTATTATGTCACTTTTAACCCACTGTGGCCCATTAAAACGTTTTATTGTACGATGTATAACGAACACTAAATAGTCTTTCAAATTTTTGTTTAGATGAGGCTATTTACCTAAGGATAAACATAAAAATCCTCTATCGACTTAGTGAGTCGCATCAGGACATGCCGTTTTTAGGTCGTGTTTCATATCTATGTAATATATATCTACTTTGTGTTCACGACCCGGAAAGTGTCCGGAAAAAGTGTCCCGCCGGAAAGTATGTGTGGTTGCTTAGTTGGGCTGGTAACTATGGAGGGCTTTGTGTCCAACTTGGAAGTCTGTAATTTTGCATACAGCGGGAAGTTTGACCGGTTAAAACAATGCATTTTGTCCGACAAATCACTGGCCTCAAAAACCGACCAGGTAAGAGCAATATTAAAAACAGTACCAGTTAAATTTAAAAAAAATACTTTAATAAAGGCAGGTTACTTCTGGCAGCTTTAGTGACTCAGCTGGATGTAAAACTCCATTAAACGGTACTGTACTCTGACCAGACATTTTCAGCTGCAAATCATAGGCTGGTTTCAGGCTCAGGCGTCGTTCCATGCAGTGAAAGGAAAGTGTTTGAAAGCGCTTATTGTCATGCACGGCCACGCAGGACCAGAGGACGGCGCTACACTGGGCCTGTTCTGCGGGACATGTGGACATCGTGCGGTTCCTGCTCGACTTCGGCGTTGAAGTTGATGTCAAAGATGATGTGAGTTACTGTTTTCCTTGCGGACTGCCTTAAGTGTACAGCTTCCTCGTTCTGCAGACATCCCGCTGTCAACTTTTGGACCATGCTAACATTTCCCAGTCTGTTTGTTTATTTTTAGATGCATTTTGTATTTGTCTTCTACTTTCTAACGTGCGCGCAAAACACATCAAGACACAATAGAAACATTTTGTTTTGACTCATTGTAAATTAGTTTTAATTTTACAAAAGTTCAAAGTCTTACAAATGATTCTTTTATTTTATGTAGCTATATCCAAGATTTTTACAGAACTATTGCTGTAAATGAGTTGAGAGAAATCTGTTATAAAGGTTCTATTGATGGTTTACTTAATAAAGCTGAAAGTGACCTGGAGGTGGTCAACAATGCACACGTTTACATGATCAGTAGCCCAATACTACGGAATTGGAGGCTGTGGAGATTACATTTTTAATTTAGGTACTATTATAGCTTTTACAACATTTCAACATATGAGCGGATTTCAGGAACACATTATATTCCTAAGTATGGGGGTACAGGGAAAGGATTTTAATGATCCCAGCAGGGAAATTTGACAGAAAATGAACCAAACTCATGTTGTTTTCCCCTTGGGCTGTACAAGGGTGGCCAGCATCATAGCTTCCACAAAAACAACAAAGACTCAAATGTAAAGTAAAAAAACTACAAACAACAACCAAAAATGCAAATAAACTTCGGGAGTATGTGAAGAAACCACGTAAACCAAGAAAAATAAACACAGGCAGAGTTGCTGTTACAGGCAGCTGCTAAAGCAGTGGCATCTTGTGAATTAAAATTATTTTTATGTAGTGTGAAGTTGTGACTTGCACTACTGTGTAGTGGCATCAGGTTCACATCATTCCAGTGTAACCCAGTAAACGGTTTTAAAAAATTTCCTTCTGCCCCCTGTGTGTAATATTGCCTTAGGCATGCTGGACACCACTTCACATTGCATCTTCTGCTGGAAGAGAGGAGATTGTGAGAGCCCTGATCAGCAAAGGTGCACAGCTGAACCCAGTGAACCAAAACGGCTGCACCCCCCTGCACTATGCCGCTTCCAAGGACAGATATGAGGTAAATGGTTCAAGTAAAACTAGTCCAGCCTTGTAGCTCATAGACCGCACGGTGTAACAGGTAAGGAATGTGTAACCTGAAGGATTCTGCACCCTTGGGAAGTACACGTAATTCTTTATTTTTTAAATAAAATAAAATGTAAGATGCTAGAATTGCTCCAAGAAAATTGGAGTGTATGTGTAAATATGAAAAAATATTGTAAGTTTAAAAAAATATTGTATGTTGCTTTGGATAAAAGAGTTGTCTAAACAACACTGTAAAATGGAATAGTAAAAATATACGTTTTAAAGGAACTGCCCCACTGTGTCACTGGCAATTTCTTTTAAGGAGTACGGTGTAAAAAAACAGCAGGCTGAATGGGTAAAGGTGTCAGCTGAAGAAAAATGAATAACAATTACCTAAATAACTAATGATTAACTATAATAAAGTTATGTCACTTTGGCTATTTTTTGTCTGCAGATAATCAGCAAAATAATTATAAACGATTGCTTTGAAAGATACTTTGTGCTATAATCCTGTGACAGTTCCTGTGATTGGAGGATGGGATTTAAGTTTGGTGCAAGCGGAAAACTTTTTTCTTTGTGACTAATCATGGAGGATCCAGGCTTGGGAGATCATCAGATGAATTGAGGAACATTGGAATGGCAGGAAGAAAGTGTGTGCAGGGAAGGTTTTCACAAGGAGACTGGACCTGCTCATAAGGTCCCTCTCACACTCCAGGGCACTATACCTACTCTGAGGAGAAGCCTCAGTAGATGAGACCATCTTTTCCCTCCCCCCTTTGCTGGCCTAGGTTCCACGTGCCACAGAAACTTTTCCAAATAATTTAACAACTCTTAAAATCAGTCACTGCACAATGCACTGTTCTCATTTGTTGACAGATTGCCCAGATTCTGCTGGAAAATGGAGCTGACCCCAATGCCACTGATAAACTGGGATCCACTCCCTTACACAGGGCTTCTGCAAAAGGCAACTACCGGCTCATTCAACTCCTCCTGAGCCAGAGCGCTTCCACAAACATTCAAGATTCAGAGGGAAACACAGCTCTGTAAGTATGGCTCTTGCTTTTCTTTGTTCCATTTTGTCTGACATACCTTTCTGATACTTGCTCACCTGATAGACAGCAGTAAAACATACCTAAATGAAATAACGTTGTGGTTCTAATGGAGCTCATTTCCAGTGTGTGTGTACCTCATGACTGTGTTCTTGAATGTCTATGTTGTACATGTTAATGTGATTAAATAGGAGTTTGTGGAGATGACATACTTTCTTTTCCACTCATTTTAAATTAGTTTTAATTTTAATGTGGCTCACAGTTAATAAAAATATTCAAAAAAGTCTTTCTATGTATATTTATTCAATATAGCTACATCAGAGTTGTTTTATTATAACAGCAACAACACTGGGTCACAGAAGCATAGAGACAAGAAAACCAACGGAGAAATAACAGTGACATCAATTATGATGCATTCATAAGTGAACAAGTAGTACTGTGCTAAAAATGTATGTATAGTTCATCAGAGGCTTTTACATAACCTATGTGATGATTAAATAGAGAGATGCCTATATTATTAATCTTTAATTTAGTGGTAAACATGACTAGTAGATTGCAGTTATGTATGTTGTCAGTTCATTCAAAAACACAGGTGTCAGACTCCATTCAGCCATGCAAATGCATTTCTTATGATTTCATATGTTTCTCTGTTATAATCATATATCTTCATTACTTGCACATGCTGTTTTATGATTCTGTAGGAATCTTTATTTCTATTTCATCATCAAAAAAGGTTGGCACATGTGCTCTGAAATACATTGTTCTTAGTAATGGCTGCATTCTGTAAATATTCCTTCAGACACCTGGCCTGTGACGAGGAGCGAGTAGAAGCTGCCAAGCTGCTGGTGGAGCACGGTGCTAGCATCTACATCGAGAACAAGGAGGATAAAACCCCACTACAGACAGCAAAAGGTGGCCTGGGCACTCTGTTGAGAAGAATTGTAGAAGGCTGAGCTGCAGAGAAAGCCGTTAGCAGGCAAGCACTTCTGCACCTGCCGCAACTGCATTAGGAGGCTTTTCTAAGCCTGGTGTGATGCTTGAGTTGTATTTAGTTGGGGGCAATGCTGAGATGCCTGTGCTAAGAAAAACCCTTCGGCCATTTGAGTTGTTAAAATTTTCATGCTGTTTGAGAGAAAAAGCCATGTTAAGTCAGTTCTATGACAAGTGTAAATTGAAATAAGGAATTGTAAGATATCCATAGTGTTCATTTTATTTTTTCTGATTTAGTGGTAATACTGCAGAAAATACAATATTATAGGCAGTTTGGTGGTGTACAGATTTATGAAGACTGTTCCATTGAACGATTGAAGCATGATGCCAGCAAGAAGGTTTTTTCTAGTGTTTTCCATTCAATGTTTTTGTGTGTTTATCTTAAATTGCTTGCAAAAATGCGCACAGAAAAATACACTCAAATGAAATAACTGCTTTAAGGTTTCATTAATTTGTATATCATATCAAAAGTTTTTGAACATTAGCTATTAGCAGTTTGTGCATCTAAAATGTGATCTCTTCATCTAAGTCATAATAATTGATGAATATGGTCTGATTAAAGAGATGGCACACACATAAAATGTACACTGCCCTATTATTCAGCATATTTTATACATATAAAATACATATGCACTGCACTCCATTAAGGATGTAATCATTTATGGTATTTAATAATGGGTGAAAACTCCTATAACAGCACGAGTCGCAACCAAACACTTCCTGCAGCTGCTGATTAAATCTTCACGTACACAGTTGTTTTTTATTGTGATATCTGGTATGTCTTACGGGACCACTATGTTTCGGATCAAGCCATGCTATATCCATAGCATTGAAGTCATAATTCTAGTTTGGTCATTCTCAAATGCAGGAATTACTTTGAGACACTCTGTTACTGATTTGCTCCTGTTTAAGATCAGTGTCATTCTACATGCTGTAAATTTTTAGAGCTTTGGATCACAGACAGTTTTGATTGCAGCAAAGCAGCCCCACTAACTGATGCTCCCGCCACAAAGTGCTACTTGGAAAGAGGTTTTGGTATTTAGTGCTTTTTTTCTTCCAGATATAATGCTGTGGAATTAAAAAAAAAAAAATTCAACGTAATTCCAGTCATTCCATGTAATCATCTGAGTGACTGGAATTCCTGACTCAAATTACACTCTTGCTTACATTTCACAATCTTCCACATTTAAACAATATAGTCAATAAAGATATGAAAAGGTACAGTTATGTTTGAATCTTTCTTAATGTGACTTGGATGAAAATGATGAGAATCACTTCTACAGTAGTCATTCATGCAGAAATTCAGATAATTTCAAAACCTTTTTGCACAGATGTTTTCTCTTCTTCTGTGCTTGATTTTTTAAAAAATATCCAAAACTGCTACTTTGAGTAACATACGAGCAGCACTACTGCTTTTGGGGGCCTGTTCTTGTTTACAGTAGCAACTCTAAAATTAAAACTGTCAAAGTTCTGTTAGTTGTATTCTACTAATACTTCTCCGGCCATTAAAATCGATAGCACGTATTCATGTTTATTATTTTATGATTAATAGTACAACTAAATGGCAAAGTAGCTTTTGCTGATGCAAGTCGTACTTGTGCTGTAATGTTGAGGAAAACACACATTTTCAACAGTTTTCGTGATATTTTTCTTGTTTACTTAAAGGCACTGATGTGATATCTTTGATAGAACAGATATTCTGGGGAATTCGGAGCTCCTAATGATGGTTGGGTTGAGCCGTATATTGGTTATGTTCTGAGGTCAATTGTGTGATTATTGTCTATGGAAACATAGAGTATAAGTCGAAAGTTTGAGTACATCTGGGCATTGCTTGTATGAGAACTTGGCCAGAAGTGTCAAAGCCTGAACGTGCCCTGCAGAGGTGGGAACACATGTCAGGTTTCCATCTTGACAGACAGCACATCTGTGCATGATCAACACATCAATATGCTCTAAACAACTGAGTTTGCACTCGGCCTATAAACAGTGCTGCAATTAATCTCGTGGCAGATCTTGATCCTGTGTGCTGTTCCTCAGAAACAATCTGAACTTTCACTCCTGTTCATTCAAAATTGAGAAATAAAACTTGCACTTGGACCTGTCTTTCATCCAGTTTTGTCACAAACAAAAACAATCTTGAAAAAAAAAATAAAAAAAAAATCACATTAACACACGGCATTATAACACGACAGTGGAAATTCTCACGCACAGGTATGTACATATTGCAGACTTCAGTAATTTGAATAAAACAAAAGGGAATTCCTTGTAAAACAGGAAACCCACATCTGCTTACAGGAAGTGTTTCCTTATGGCTGCTCTGTAGCAGAAGGCAGCACAGGCAGTGCAATTTTATTAACCTTTATGTAACAAACACTTGTACTTGTTGATGATTTAAAATGTAAGAGACATTACAATGATTTTTCCTAATCAGACAAACTATTATTGAAAAAATGATTCATTACAAGGCAACACGCTTAACCACAATTCTTCCTGGTGCCTGGGTACTGCCCCTGGTTATTACCCTGGGTATTGCCTTTGGTATCTTAAGAAAAGACTGAAAAGTGCTTGCAGCTCGAATACCACCAATTAACTGTGTAAATATCTGGTTGGAATTGAAGAGTGTTAAGATTTCAAAATCACTGACTACCTTATGAAAAGAAAATCTAAATAAATACAGAGGATATAAATAATGTTTCAGTGCCAAAGAATGAAAAATGGGGACCATGTGTAGAATCTTGAACACAACACAGAAAATGTGTAAAGTAGGAATAATAAAGTCATCATCTCCCATAGTGTTTGTGTAAAAAGCAACCATTTTTTCATATCTTTTATATTTTTTCATTTCAGTATTTGTACTAGTTACTTCTTTGTCTCAGGTTTTTGGTGTCAATGTTTGAAATGGGTTTTGGACTTGATCAAGTCTTTAAAAACTCTGAAAATTAAATTAGTTTACATTTAAATTACCAATTTATAGTGCATCACCCTGTCACGTGTTTCGCTGTTTCAGAAAGCAGAACTGTGCCCCTGAAGTGTCTCCTACAAGACACACGTAACTGAAAAAGGCAGATTTGTACCGTGATGGTTGTTAGTTCAAACTCCTCACCTTGTTTCTACTGTAATACTCTTGAACAATGTACTTTCCCCGAATTACCCCAGTAAAAATGCCCAGCTGCTTACATAGGTCAAATACAATAAGTCACTTCAGATAATGCAGTTAATGCATGTTTTTGAAGGGATGCGAAGAACAGATAAAATGGTGCTTAACCTTTAACCGTTCCCAACGTTTTTGCCGCACAGTTTTTATTTCAGTGCTTTACATTCAACAATGTGGGAGATACGGGATTTATTCCAGACCTTCAGATGAGAAACTAACCCGGAAAACCCGTGACGCCATCGAAACGAATTGCACGCCATTGAGGGCGCGCCTGCGCAGGGGACACGTATTTGCGTAGAACAACGTTACTTCCGCCTTGATAGCCCTTCCCTCCCACAGAATTCCAAAATACGCTTGAGCTCAGAGGACGGAGGTGAAGGACTTATCGTCTACAGAACGCAGAATTGAGAACAAACTTCTGCAAGACCGACGCTGCAAGGTAAGGAGAGACACGGGCACACTTCATATACGTGCAGCGGGATAATGCGTGTTTACGTATGGTGTTTCTGCTGTGGAGTAAAAGGGCATAAATATGGTATGTGGTGGTGGTGAACCGAAGGGAAACGTGAAACACCGTTGTCATTTATTTCATTAGAACCTTCGGGACAGCTTAAAGAGAAATGTAAATGCAAGTGCTCAGGACGACACTGGAGTCAGGTGTGGCTCACACATGTAGCTCGACGGGCGAGGGACGGTGCAGCGCCTGACGCACACTCAATGGCGTCGTGTTGCGTAATAGCGAATCGTCAAACATTCCAACTGCGCTTGGACTGTTCTGGTCGCGAAGCCGTTGTCATGGCAACACCGCGCGTTATCTTCCGCACGTTAGAAAGGCAAGAAAAAGGCATTCAAGTTAAACAGTAAAATTTTAATTCTTCTGCGGACGAGTGTCGTCTCAGCTCCGCTGACTGGGCTCCATGTGGTGCGGTACCCCTCGCCAGACAGCCTTAGTCGTAGTTCCTGTGCAGCATCTGCAACGGCTCATCATTAACAAGTTTGTATTTTCTCAGAACACTGCTGGACAGTTGAAATAGTTATTGACAGACTGTATCACTTAACACGGACTCTGTTCTTTCCATCCCTGTGGGCAGAGTTTCGCCAAGTCATAAGGTCATTTGTTACCGGTCACTGTGTTTATGAATCGGTTCTCTTTAAGAGCTCAAGCAAATAAGATGGTTACTGAAGCTTTTTACTGATCACATTAAAGTTACACTAATTTTTGCCACTTCATCCTTTAATTACAGGTTTCTCTATGAAATAACATTTATGTAGCTTTGTGTTTCCTTGTCGCCCTGTGAATCTGAGCTCATGGCTTCAGGTAGTGTGCACATCTGGCATGGAATGGGTGGCACAGTGGTGCAGCACCGGTGTCTCATAGGTCACACTGTGACTTGATGTGGGTTTGATTCCTGATCACACTGTGAGGAGTTTACATGTCTGCATGGTTTTCTACACATTTCTCCAGTCTCCTTCTGCAGTCCAAAGATGGTTCACGTGAACTGGTGACTAAATAATCTGTTTTGTGTGTGTGTGTGTGTGTGTGTGTGTGTGTGTGTGTGTGTGTTGTGCAAAAAGAGTGTCGGCAGTAGATGCTACATGGCAACCATTTCATTGTGCACTGGTTTGGAGAAAAGCATCAGCTGACAACTTGTCTTCAGAGCAGAGGGGCAGGTTTAACTTGCAGTAAATGTAGTTATTGAAAATCAGTCAGTATGGGGACTATGTGCTGTGTTGGAAAATATTTGTGTAATTTCAAAGATTGTACACTTTTCTCCAAACCGAAGCACATCAAATGAAAATATTTAAATCTATAATATCTCCCTATTTTGCTTGTATATGTTGCCAACTATGGAATGCTTATGTCAAGTACAACTGTAGTAAATATATTAATTAAAAAAAAATTAAGATACTGCAAATTTCCCTCCGGAGACATTTGCATTTACATGTGTTAAGCATTTAAAAGTACTAATTAGAAATCTTTTGTTTCTGAAACACTGCAAATTTACATAAATGTTAAGAGGACATAAGTCTATTTTTCATACAGAAATTGTTGGAGATTTTTATCACGAGGGGGATTTGTGACTTTGCATAGTAAAACTAGGGGGGGGATTCCATTCTGAATGTTTGAAGAACATGTGTGAGGCATGCTGGGACTTTTGTCACTTTCAGTACGGTTTTAGTATAGGTGGGATGGNTTCCATTCTGAATGTTTGAAGAACATGTGTGAGGCATGCTGGGACTTTTGTCACTTTCAGTACGGTTTTAGTATAGGTGGGATGGTGGTGCAGTCGTAGCTGGGCTGACTGAAATTGGATCCCCACTCAGTCTGTGCGAAGTTGGCATTTTCTCTGTGTTCACATAGCTTTCTTCCCATAGTCCAAAGACGTGTTTACGGTGGATTGGTGATTCTAAATTGCTATTAGTTTGTGTATAGTAGTGCTCTGCTATATAGATGTCCAAATAATTTTAAGGAGTTTACTGTAGTGCATCTAGCATGCTTTTCCTTTACCTAAGGAAAAAGCTAAAGAAAATGGATTTAGAAATGAGAAATTTCAAAACCTTTTTGCACAGATGTTTTCTCTTCTTCTGTGCTTGATTTTTTAAAAAATATCCAAAACTGCTACTTTGAGTAACATACGGGCAGCACTACTGCTTTTGGGGGCCTGTTCTTGTTTACAGTAGCAACTCTAAAAATAAAACTGTCAAAGTTCTGTTAGTTGTATTCTACTAATACTTCTCCGGCCATTAAAATCGATA